>PVIU01002995.1:0-156129 GCA_004026605.1 Ondatra zibethicus | reverse complement strand
TTTTGGGGTCACTTATGTACACTATCATATCATCTGCAAATAACGAAAGTTTGACTTCTTCCTTTCCAATTCGAATCCCCAAGATCTCCTTATTCTGTCTTATAGCTATTGCTAGAACTTCAAGCACTATATTAAAGAGATATGGGGAGAGTGGACAGCCCTGTCTTGTTCCTGATTTTAGTGGAATCGCTTTGAGTTTTTCTCCATTTAATTTGATGGTAGCTGTCGGCTTGCTGTATATTGCTCTTATTATATTTAGATATGAACCTTGTATCACTACTCTCTCCAAGACCTTTATCATAAAGGGGTGTTGAATTTTGTCAAATGCTTTTTCAGCATCTAATGATATTATCATATGGTTTTTTCTTTCAGTTTATTTATATAATGGATTACATTGATAGATTTCCGTATGTTGAACCAGCCCTGCATCTCTGGGATGAAGCCTACTTGATCATAATGGATGATCTTTTTGATGTGTTCTTGGATTCTGTTTGCCAGTATTTTATTGAGAATTTTTGCATCGATGTTCATGAGTGAAATTGGTCTGTAATTCTCTTTCATGGTTTATGGGGGAATTTTTAAGGCAGAAACTGAAAAGCAACATTATGTACAAGGAAACAGACACAAGACCATTGGTAATTTATTGCCATTTACTGTCCAATCTAGATTTAATAATAAAGTCAAGGAAAGAGTTATTCCAGGGAAACCGATACCAAAGAAGTTTCTCATGCTTGTCCTAGCTTACAGGAAGAGCTGGAAGAGGCTCCCCAGGTGGAAAGATTGCTAAGGAGCAGCACAAAGCATCTGAAAATATACATCTCCTTTGGGATAAAGGAGAGGTTAGGTTCTACTGCCATGTGACATAGCAAATGAGAAGGGTCAGGGCACTAGTAAAAGAGACTTCCAAAAAGAGGAAGACAGGCCAGTGTTGGAAATTATGAGTGTTCATTAGAGCTGGTGAAGACTGGAGAGGGCCAAGAGGGTAGACAGTGTGGCTCACTCCCTCCCCTCACCTAAAACACCTGGGTCAGCATGTGTCAGGGAGTGGGAGACACATGAGAAAATGGGAATGAATGGCAAGAAGATAGAATGGAGGGAATGTCATTAAATATGAAATGCATGCCACTCACAGAGCAGAATGTTCCAGAACTGTCCAAAGAAAGGAAGACTTTGATGCCAGCTGAACATAAGACCAGGGAATCAGAATGGAGTCTAGAGGCTAAGACTAGATGGCCACAAGAAGTAGACGAAGACCTGCAAGGTGTTCTGGGAGGGGAAATGGGAAGAAGCCTTCATCCCTGCTTAGAGGTCTGTCTCTGTAGGTTTCCTGAGCAGGGACATCAGGAGACTGAAGACTGGGATAAGACACACAGGGCAGAGACACAAACAAGCCCACATCTGGAGGGACACCTGGCTGGTGAGACACAGGATTGGTATGAGGATGGGAGCTATATCCCAGAAGGCCAGAGGCCTGGGGGGATGAGGTTGGGGAAAAGGCCTATTGAGGACTCAGGCTCAGGCTCTTGGCCAATGCCAGAGAGAACCTTAACTCAACAGAATGCCAGAATGTGCAACAAGAAAATGATATTCTGTTGCAAGGAGTGGGCCCTTTTGTTCATCCCAGCTGCCCAGCTAGCTTAGCCCCAAAATAACCACACAGGAACTGTATTAATTAAATCACTGCTTGGCCCATTAGTTCTAGTTTCTTATTGGCTAATTCTTACATCTTAATTTAGCCCATTTCTAATAATCTGTATATCGCCACTTGGCAGTGGCTTACCAAGAAAGATTCGGCATGTCTGATTTTGGCGGTTCCATGGTGTCTCTTTGACTCTGCTCTACCTTTCTTCCTCCCAGCATTCAGTTCCATCTTCCCCGCCTACCTAAGTTCTGCCCTATCAACTAGGCCAAGGCAGTTTCTTTATTCATTAACCAATGAAAGCAACACATGAACAGAAGGACCTCCTACACCAATGTTATATTCCCCACTTCTCATATTGTTGTAGCCACTGAGACTTCATCCCTACTTGGAGACATCTGTGGTGATCAAGGACCCTTTGACAGCAACAAACCTGTGAGACCAGGTTTTAAAGGTTCCCTGAACTGTGACGCTAACTGTGGCTTCATACTGCTGGAGGTTGAAGGAATGTGTTAGAACCAATGAAATGAGGGCTCCTCATTCTTCCAGCCAAGCACTATGATACACAAAGGGCAGCTCCATGAGCAGAGGAAGCTGGTGCAGGCAGGACCATAGTCAAACTGAACAGGAGGTCTGCTATCCCTTTAGCTCATCTGTCTACTAGATCATCGTAATGACGGATCAACACACAGCTTCTGAGGGCCGAGGTCTTAGATGCTCAGAGGGAACATCCTACCACATTGACATTAGATTCAGAGATGACTGAAAAGGAAAGGGCCATGGGGAAATCTGTTGTCATGCATTTCACTGGGAGATGTTAACAATGGTCCTCATACTTGCCTCAAGGACTCTTGTCTTAACTCTGCCTTTTGTCAAACCAAAGTGAAAGCAATTCAGGCTGCTTCCAACTAAGAACCATTTGTTTTATTATGTCAATGAATGCCTCATTCACATTTTTAAGTGCTTGGAAAATAATATACACTCATGTAAGATGGGATACAGAGTGGACAAATGGTTATGTTCATGGATGAACAGGTAAACCAATTAAAGGATGGAAGAAAGGAATAAAGCAGGAATATGATAACTCAGAAAAGAAGAGAAACAGGATGATAAGGAAAAAAGTAAAATAAAGACACCTAGTGTCTTCCAAGGAGAGTAGTTTCTTCTATTATGCTGACATGATCCCTACTTGCCTCCTTTCTTCACGAGACAGTATTGCTGTCCCAGCCTCCGCAGGGCGTCCTTCACATCCTTGTTGCGCAGACTGTAGATGAGGGGGTTGAGCATGGGGATGACCAGGGTGTAGAAGACAGATATCACCTTGCCCTGTGCCATGGATGCCACTGCCCCTGGCTGTGCATACATGACAAACACAGTCCCATAAAATAAGGACACAGCCATCATATGAGAGCCACAGGTGGAGAAGACCTTGTGCCTCCCAGATCCCGAGTGCATCCTGAGGATGGTCACGGTGATGTAGCCATAGGAAACCAGGACAGCTAAGGTAGTGCTCACAATGATGAACCCACAGAGGCCGAAGAGCAGGAGCTCATTGAGAGCTGTGCTGCCGCAGGCCAACTCAAGCAACGGGGGCACATCACAGTAGAAGTAGTCAATACGGTTGGAGCTGCAGAAGGGCAGCTGGAACGTGAGGCTGGTCTGCACAATGGAGTTCAGGCAGCCTCCACAGTAGGTACCCAGAACCAGACGGGCACAGGTCGTAGGGCACATGGTCACAGAGTACCTCAGGGGACTGCAGATGGCCATGAAACGGTCATAGGCCATCACAGCTAAGAGGAAAGCCTCAGTGGTAGCTAGCAAGGAGAAAAAGAAGAGCTGAGTGGCACACCCCTCAAAGCTGATGACCTTAGAGGAAGAAAGGAAGTTGGCCAGGGCATTCGGGGCAATGACAGAGGAGTAGCAGAGGTCGACAAAGGACAGGTTCTTGAGGAAGAAGTACATGGGGGAGTGCAGGCGGGGATCCAAGGTGATGACCACGATCATGGTGAGGTTGCCCAGGACGGTCACCATGTACAGGGCCAGGAAGACAGCAAAGAGCAGGGCCTGGGTCTCTGCACCTCCCCCAAATCCCACCAGCATGAACCCCTGCAAGGACACTGCCAAGAGACTTCCATTTCTGTGGGCCTCTGTGGCCATGAGTGGGGACATAGGCAGAGGTAGATGAAGGCAGAGAGAGGGAGCAGATCTCAACGGTGCCGTTGGATGTTCCACAGGCTTCAGCAGCCTGTTGGTGCCATGCTGTCCACTGTGCAAGAGTTCACCAACTGCTTTGATCTCCTTCCAGTTGAGCTAGGATGACCTGAAAAGGGACATTTTCCCTGACTTTTTAAATTCATGACGATGTGCTGAACCTCATGGTTCAGTTCTGGGCAGGAGGCAAAGAGGCTTCTTGAGCTGGGTGATTCTCAGGTACAGACAGCCTTCAGCATCCCTAGTACTGCCTCTGGGTTGTGTGCTCTCCACCCCCAGGGATATTCCTGAGTAGCACCATTTGACGAGCCACCCCTGAGCCCCATTTTAACCCTCCATCTTACTCATGGACAATAAAATGGACGTGAGGATCTGCTGACCTTCCAGAACTGGGTTGGATGATCTTGTGATCTCTAGGCATGACTTGGGGTATGAAAATGCCTGTCATCCTGAGACTGTGCCTGTGTCCTCTGCAGGGCTCTGACCTCACCTAGACAGCTCTGACCCCAAGCCTGGTTCACAGTTGCAATCACCCTGCAGAGCCCCTGCTTGCTTGAGGATGTAAAAGTTCCTGCCAATCAATCAATACGTGGTCAGTGGGCAGTGTAGGCCCATGTTCTGAGAAACAGCGGGACTGGGGCTCAGGCATATTGGGGACCTGCTCATGGCTTCCAACCTGATCCTACTGCCAACCCTGCTACTGCTTCCCTTCAGCTTTAGGGTTTAAAGTATTTTTCTCTTTCTAAGTTGAAAATCAGACAAGACTGGCCCCTGCCTAGTGCCTTATGCCCATCCATGGTTACTTTCTTATCATCCAAGGGACCACCACAGTAGGACTTGAGCATCCCTTTTGGCACTCACCATGGGTTACTACTTTAAAAGACCCCGAGATTGATGCAGAAGGCTGCTGGTGTTAGGAGCTTGGGTAGTTAGGGCTAGGTGCATGTCTATTTTCTATCACTCTTGAGCCTCAAGAAAGTCTTTAAATGGGGTGGGTTTGGTTTATACAAAACCCACCACTGCCATCTTCCATGTACCAGTGGGGACATGGATCTTGGAGTGCCCCCTTTGAGCCTACCATCTGCTATTCAGTCAACTTTCCCAGTGCAAGCTCAAATGTGTACATGAGGCATTGTGCTTACTCTTTGACACACCCACCAAGTATCTTGGTAATGACCACACGGGTTTTCTATGTGGTAAATGTGATGGAAATGCCCATGCCACATCTGGACCTCTGCTTCCTTCTGGAGCAAAGACAAGTCTAATCTCTATTTGTCAAGGGTGCAGAGTACCCACAGAATCAGTAGAAAGAACAACTGGTTGACCATGATGGGATGGGACAGCCTGTGCTCTCATCAACCCTGCTGCTCCTGAGCCAGCACCACCACAGCCTCTTGTGAACTGGCTGGGCACAGAGCTTTCTCAACCTGACTACAGAAGCAGAGCTTTTGTCTAAGAAACTAAGCCTATGGTGGTGGCTCCAGTACTACTAGCTCTGAAGTGGGCTACACCAGGCTGTCAGGACAGGAGTGTTTCTGCCACGGCAGCAAACTATCTCTTCCTGCTGAATGCTGGCCCTCCTGTCTTGTAGCTACAAGGTCTCCCACACTTTCAGTCCTGACAGGCAACACACTTACCATTTCTAGGCGAGAATCCAGTCCACAGCAAGGTTGCACAGCTAGCACCTATCTCTCAGGGTCCTCGGGCTGGCAAGCCTGTTCTTCACTGAAGATGGACATCAGTCACTGCATCTGTTCTTAACGTTATTTATGACTTTGTTGGCAGTGGAGTGAGCTGAGTGTGGACATAAGTGGGTCCCTGAGTCCCTGTGAGGATCTGGTATGCATGCTCTTGCTGTCTCAGACTCTGATTCCAGTGAAGAGGGAGGGCTCCTGCCTCTTTTGCC
The DNA here is from genome assembly GCA_004026605.1 of Ondatra zibethicus. Lineage (NCBI taxonomy): Eukaryota > Metazoa > Chordata > Mammalia > Rodentia > Cricetidae > Ondatra > Ondatra zibethicus. The sequence goes on along the minus strand of PVIU01002995.1, from coordinate 150,373 downwards.
TTGGTTCCCCTCAGGTCCCTCTCAGACGGGCAGTGTGTACAGGATTCACTCTGCTTGGGAAGATTCTTTGCATCTGGCAGGGCTGGGATTCTTGGCCTCCAGTGTCCAATTAGGAAGACACTGTCCTCTGTGATGGCTGGAACTCCACCCCCACCCCTGGGATCCAGAGGTGCAGCATTGGCTCTGGCCAATCTCTTCCTCATTGCATCCTCTCCTGGCTGATTAACAGGAAGCTTTGGTCCTCAGAGACCTGAAGAAGGACCATCAGATTTCTGTAAGACAGAGTCAGCTCAGAAGGACCAATGCCCTCATTAGAACAGTCGTCAAAGCAATATAGTTTGGCCCCTCACCACAGTCCTTCCCCTGCTGCTCCCATCTGCTTAAAGAACTCAACCCCTTGAAGCACATACAATTCCTGCTTAAAGGAACTCAAAATCCAGGCCATCTGCTCTAAGGGAAAGTGCTTCTTCCAGACCGCAGTGACCCCATTGTTTTCCCCAGATGCTGGCCATGTGTCCCCCAGGTGACTGCACACCCGTGGCTTTGGTTGGCATCTTCCTACAGCTGGATCACAGTATCATTAGCCCCACACTTGACATCCACCCTGATAAGACATCAGCACTCACATCATTTTTAATAATTTAATTTTCAAGCTATGTACATATGTTGAGCAGCTTCCCCCTCACACCCTTATACCCACCCTTCACTTAGTCCGCGCCCTTGTGGCTGCTTCGCCTTTCCCCAGACAGTTTGACTTCCACTCTTGTGACATGTGCACACATGGTTTGATGTGCCTATATAAAATCTAGGATCTACAGGTCAGAGGAAACATGGCTCTTGTCTTAAGTTACCTAATATGTTCATGTCCATTTTCTGAGAGATGAAATAGCTTGATTCTGCTGTAGTTGGCAAAAAAAAAAAAACCCTGTGTGTGCACACCACATTTTCCTCGTCCGAGCCTCTGCTGTGGGACACCCAGGTCGGTTGCATGGCTCGGCTATGATGACGGGTGCTGCAGTAAACAGTGATGTACAAGGGTCTCTGGGATGTGTCAGCCTAGGGTTCTTCAGGTAAATACCCAGGAAGGATGCTGTGGGATCATGTGGAAGACCTGTTGTTGGTTGTTTGAGAAACCCCCCTACTCACTTCCATAGTGACCGGACTAGTTTACATTTCCACCAGCAGTGTATAGGGGTCCCCTTAGGTCTACATCTTCACTAGCATCCATTTTTAAAAATTTTCTTAATGACTCTCAGTAAGACAGTTTCATTTCTTTAACAAAACTGTCATAATCTGAGGTAAGATTGAGTCTTGGTGTTTTTTCTTTTAAGATTTATTTTCTATTTTATGTGTATGAGCATCACATGTGTACAGAGCCTCGGAGGCTGGAAGAGGGTGTTGAATCTCCTGGAACTGGAGTCACAGATGTTTGTGAGCCACCATGTGGGTGCTAGTTCCTCTGCAGGAGCACCAAGCGCTTTTAACCACTGAGCCACGTCTAATCCCTTCCCTATAGTCTTAATTTGCATTTGTCTGATGGCTAGTGAAGTTAACATCCCCTGTATGTTTACTGGCTGTTTGTGTTTCATCTTTTGAGAAATGGCTCTTTGCTTCATTTATTGATTGGGTCATTTGATTTTTGTTGGAACATATTTCCTTCATTTTATTGAGAATTTCATTCATGAACATAATGTGTTTTGATCAAATCTACACTCTAGCTGGTCCCCCATCCCCACCACCACTTTCCCTTGCTACTTTATATGTGCTAATGTGCGCTCTCTCTCTAATTCTCTGAGTTCAGTTAGTGCTGCCTGTATGTAAATGGATGTGGAACCATGTAGCTTAGGTTCTGTTTTGACTTTTAGTGTTTGTCATATTCTAGATACTAATCCTGCTATATTTATAATTTGAGTATATTTTCTATTAACTGTGTCCTTGGTGTACAGACTTGTTTCATTTGTTTGCGTTACTTTCATGAGGTCTTATTTATGAACTGTTGGCCTATTCTCCTGAGAAGTTGGAGTCTTCCTAAGAATGTCCTTGCTGATAATCCACATTCCTCATAGGTCACTTCTGAGTTTGATGCTTCTGTCAATCTTGTCTTTGTGTATGACAAGGGTACTGCCTCTATGTTCCTCTAGTGACAGCCAGACCGACATGATCCTTTCCGTCCTGGCCTGGAATATATCAGGGACGGATCATCTGTGTTTCTGCTGTTTCTTCCATTTGTGTCCTATGAGTAGCATCCTATGTTATGTAGCAGTCAGCAACAGTGGTACTGTTTCCCGTTTCCCTTCAGAAGCATGGAGTATGTCCCTGCATGGCACATGGAGACCTGGGTTTCTGATCCCTCAAAACAAGTTGCTTTCCATCATCTTCATACAAGGTGTCTGGTAGACAAGGTGAGCTGTGTTTAGTCAACACATACATTCCTCTCAGTGAAGTTGTACCTGTGTTCCTGTGTCTCACATGTTTGCATTTATGTTTCCGGGAACTCTTGCCCTAATGAAATGCTATGTCCTTGGACCCAGCTCTATGAGAGTTCCTAGGCTAACTGGGATCCACCACGACTCCTATGACAGCAATGGAAACATCTGAGCCCAACATGAAGGAAACCCCTACCTGGGACAGTGTTCCCCATATTGGACAAACTCCCCCAGGGCTCCTTGAGGAACAGCTTAGGGTCACAGCCACCACTTGCCTCAGTTTTGCCCTCTTGATCGTGTTTCCTTTTTGGATAAAACAATATATCTTACTCCAGGGTGGTGCTCAAATGCTCCTGGGAGGATGGGTGAGTTTCCTTTATGTATTGCCCATTTCAGCCAACTAGTTCTCGTGGCCATGACTATTGAAATATTCATCTGATTAAATTTTCCTTTTACGTTGTTTTAAAAGCAAATTTTGTTGTTTTATTTATTTTTGAGAATTTCATACAATATATTTTGATCATACTATTTCTCCTCCCCCGACTTCCTTCTAGATCCCCATCTCCTTCCCTACGCACCCAATCTCGTGTTTTTTCTCTCTCTTAGAAAAAACAAAAAACCCAAACAAAACACCACGACCATCAACATTTCTACCACCATTTCAGTTGGGTTTTTCTTCAGTATGTCTACCTTTTTGTTGAGTTCTGTTTGCACGTCTTGTATTGCCTTCCTGACTTCACTCACCTTTGGTTTTGTTTCCTTGGAGTGTGTCCATGTTGTCTTTGAGTTGTTCAACTGTAGTTATCACTGTTCTTTTGAACTCCCTGCCAGGAAGACCTTTGAGGCCATTCTCACTGGTGTCCATTATTATAGGATCAGTCTGTTTTGGAGGAGACATGCTCTCTTAGATCTTGGCGTTGTTTCTGGTTTTGTACTGGAAGTTGAGCATCTGGAATTGGCTTGTTGAGTAGAACTGTGGGCCTAGGGATGGCTTATTGGTCAGCAGGGTAGTTAGGGGGAATTGCACAAGTTAGGGGAGAGTCCATGGGATGCCTCACCCATTGGTACTAGATACTGTGCAGGACAGGGAAGTTTGGGCTCAGTGGTGGGGGCCTGAGAGCTCTCCTCTTGTCAGCACTGGGAGCTGGGCAGGCTGGGAAAGTTTAGACCAGGTGATGGGACCTAAGGATGCTTTACTATTGGTCCAGGGGTAGAGTGGTTAGGGGAGGGGAAGAGTCTCATGTAATCCTTAAATGCCATTTAGTTTTGCTGTTGGCATGTGTCTATGATTTGCTATTCTTCTTCTTCTTCTTTTTTTGAGGGGGGGTTGAGACAGGGTTTCTCTGTAGCTTTGGAGCCTGTCCTGGAACTAGCTCTTGTAGACCAGGCTGGCCTCAAACTCACAAAGATCTGCCTGCTTCTACCTCCCGAGTGCTGGGATTAAAGGCATGCGGCACCACTGTCCGGCATGAATTGCTATTCTTGTTGTATGTATATTTCTGTGTGATACTGACAGAGTTTTGATTTCCTCCTCTCATATAGAAAATACCTTTATCTGGGTATTTTCTCTCTTTTTCTTCTGTGTATTCTAAAAAAATAAAGTCAGTTATTCAACACTGCCACCTCAAACCCATCCTAGCTACAGTTACAGAAATGCAAGAATTAGTTTCAGTCTGGCGTGGGATTGTATCAGTAAGGTTTACTTGGATTGCATAACAGCAACAGCAAGGGATTTTAAAATGAACTGAATCAAATAAGTAAATGATTCCAATGCATTCTGTTTTATTATAAGCTTGGGCTCAATGTTCCTATAGATATGGGCAAATCTGCTTCACTATGTTGGTGTTGTGTCCAAGGTTCCAAGTCAGAGGTTGCCAGAAATGCAGGTGCTCCTAGATGTTGCCTGTGGATATTTGTTATCTGGTGTTTACAACATAAAAGTTCTTCCCAAAAGGATTTTGATATATCAAATTTTTATATAAAATAAGAATTCACATAAAATTCTCTAAAATTTTCTTTAGTTCATAACGTAACAGGCACTTTAAGGCAGAAACCCCAGTTCCAAGTAGTTCCAATGGGCTAGGCTTGGCCACCTGTCCCAATATGCCACTTACAGAGTCAAGTGATGCCTAGAGTAAAGGAGAGGTCATTTGATTAACGAAACTACACGGTGGAGAATGGATAGCAAGGTCTAGTGGCCTGAGTCCATTTATGGGGTACTGACGTGAATTTTAAGTTGAATAGGACAGGAATTGAGAAGAGGACAAGAGGGGTAGTGGGGTCGGTCATGCTCATCGTGGGGGCTCTCTGTTCTAGTTCTACAGAGTGGCCTAAGAAACCCCTTGCTGTTTGGGGGAAAAGCTGGTTCCCAGGGGGTGATTATTTCTGCTCTGAGAAGCAGCCTCGTCCTCATGGATAATTGTCCTCCTGCAGTAGTGTCTACCCCAGGAGACTTTGCTGTTCCTGAAATACAAGGTAATGGAAGAAGACAAACAAGAATGCAGGAAGGAGAGAGGCATACAGGAAGCTACCCAGAAACAAACGAGAAAGCAAGACTTAAAACGCACATGAACAGCTCTAGTGACGAGATGCATATTCCACACAACCATTCCCTTCATTCCTAGACACTGTCCTTTTCTGGCCACCTTCCTTCACACAGCTGCACGTCTCGGTCCCAGTCTCTGCAGGGCATCCTTTACATCCTGGTTGCGCAGACTGTAGATGAGGGGGTTGAGCATGGGGATGACCAGAGTATAGAAGATGGAGACCACCTTGCCTTGCTCTTTAGATGCCACACCCCCTGGCTGTCCATATATAGCAATGCCAGTTCCATAAAACAGGGATATGGCTGTCAGGTGGGAGCCACAGGTGGAGAAGACCTTGTGCCTGGATCCCGAGTGCATGCCGAGGATGGTCATGGTGATGTAGCCATAGGAAGTCAGGATGACTAACGTTGCCCCCATTAGAATGAAACCACAGATAGAAAACATCACCAACTCGTTCACAGAGGTGTTGGCACAGGCAAGCTGGAGCAGAGGGGGCACATCACAGAAGAAATGGTCAATGTGATTGGAGCTACAGAAGGGAAGTTGAAACGTGAGACTGGTCTCCACAATGGAGTTGAGGCAGCCTCCACAGTAGGCAGCCAGCACAAGGCAAGCACAGACTGTGGGGGACATGGTCACTGGGTAGTGTAGAGGACTACAGATGGCCACAAAGCGGTCATAGGCCATCACAGCCAGGAGTAGCGCCTCCGTCGTTCCCAGAAAGGAGAAGAAAAACAGCTGTGCAGCACAACCAGCAACACCTATGACTTTGGAAGAATAGAAGTTGGCCATGGCTTTGGGGCCAATGACAGATGAGTAGCAGAGGTCGACAAAGGACAGGTTCTTGAGGAAGAAGTACATGGGGGAGTGCAGGTGGGGATCCAAGGTGATGACCACGATCATGGTGAGGTTGCCCAGGATGGTCACCATGTACAGGGCCAGAAAGACAGCAAAGAGCAGGGCCTGGGTCTCTGCACCTCCCCCAAATCCAACCAGCATGAACCCCTGCAAGGACACTGCCGAGAGACTTCCATTTCTGAGGACTGGTGTGGCCATGGGTGGGGACAGCTAAAGAGTGGATGGTGGAGGCAGAAAGGAAATAGTCCTCACCTCTAAAGTCATATGTCGCATGGAGCACCGAGACTCGTCAGTGGCATGCTGTCCACAAACCAAGTGGCCTGGATCTCCTTCCAGATAGACCAGTGTGGCCTGAAAGGAGACATTTCCTCCGACTTAAGTTAATTCCTGAAGATGTATTGTTTGAGCCCTGTCTGTGCAGAGGCCTGAGCTGGGCTGTGGGAATATAAAGATGGTTTCTGAGCTGAGTGAATCTTAGCTACAGACAGCCTTTCAGTGTCCCCACACTAAACTTTGAGTTGCTTGCTGTCCACCTCCAGGGACACTCTTGAGTGGTACCATTTTTAAAGACACCCCCAAATCCAATCCTGCCATTCCATCTTACTCACTGATCATAGAACAGACAAGAGAACCTGCTGACATCCCAGAAGGCAGGTAACCTTGTCATCTCTAGCCTGGACTCAGAGTAGGGGAACAGCTCTCTCCAGGTTGTGCCCATGTCCCCTGCACGATTGCTGATCTCAACTCAGCATCTCTGACTCTAAGTCAGGTGGGCAGCCTCAACCAATGCACAGACTCTGCTCCCTTAAGGATGGGAGGAGCTCCTGCACTTGTCAAGATGCTGGAGATCGTGGGGAGAGAGCAGCCCAGACCTGGGTCCTGACAAACGCCAACACTGGGGCCTACACATGTTCAAGACATGCTCATGGCATCAAACCTTATCTTACTGCCAGCTCCTGTTCTACTTCAGCCTTGGGCCTTTCAAGGAAGGATGCTGGAAAGGATCCTACTTTCTCAAATGGATGCCTGTGCCATCAGTACCGCCATCTCCTGACTTCTACTCCAAATCTCCCACACCTCATCATACTCGTTGATTCAAGAATATTGCAAGGTCCTCCTCCCCTTCCAGAAGTTGGGCTGTGTGAACCTTTCATCTCCAGGCTGAAAAGAGAACAGGGGACAGTCCTTCCCAGGCTGAGACTGAGCCATGTCTGTCCCATGCAAGACCAAGTCTTTTTATTCTGGACATGGAATTCAGTGGCCATCAGTGTATGCCAGAGAATTCCTGTCAATGTCTTGGTGTTGGATAGAACCTGGAGAGGAGACAGCCCAGTTCTATCATACCAAACACAGCAGGATGGCTCCTTGATTTATTTGTGACATCCTTGTGTCCTCAAAACTGCTCTCATTGCCAGCTCTGCTCTGTAATTACTCAAGTTTGGGGAATTTAAAAGGTAACACTCTTTCCCATTTGAAACCAGATAGAATAGCGTCTGCCCAATGCTCTCAAACCATTCCTGGCCACTTTTTCTTATAGTGCTCACAGCACTGGAAGGCTAGGAGTGTCCTGAGTGAGGCGGACTGTGGTCACTACAGTACTGACACACACACAGGACCAAGACAGGAAGTGGCTATGCTGAGGAACTTAGGCAGATTGGTGTGATGTCCATTCTCTATTATTCTGGGATTTAGGAAAGTTCTCCAGTCTGAGTGGGCTCATTTTCTGTGTTCTATCCTCTCGTCTATGGTTCACCTTCACACAGGAGTGATATGGTAGCTGGGGGCCCCTTCTGTACCCACCACTGTAAAGCTAAATTTCCTACTGTGAGCTCAAAGGTGTGCAGAGAATTGTTTTGTGCTCACCCTCTTGACACAGTCACCAGGGATCCCAGTACCTGACCCTGCCATACACACACACACACACACACACACACACACACACACACACACACACACACACACACAGACACACATACTCGTTTCCATGGTAACAAGTGTGATACTGAAAGGAAAGCTGGTCCTTTGCTTCCTGTTATCCCCAAATAAGCTTGATCTCTCCAGCTTGCTTATCTAATGGCAGTTGTGGGTGGGAGGAAAGCATGGTCCGGAGACAGTTCTCTGCTGTGAGAGAGCTGGGTGGGAGTGATTGTGAAGGAGCAACCATTGCACACTCCAACCCCACTCCTCCAGAGCCAGCAGCAACCATTGCACATTCTAACCCCACTCCTCCAGAGCCAGCAGCAGCCATGGCACACGCCAACCCCACTCCTCCAGAGCCAGCAGCATCTTTGCCTCCTGTGATCTGCTTGGATGAAGAGCTTCAGCCTACCTGCCTGCAGAATTGGAGCTAGTGTTCAATAAGGTTGAAAAACTATAGCCCCCCCACCTCAAAAAAAAAAACCCTGCACACTCTAAACTGTGCCAAAGCCAGGGGTGATCAGGATAGGCTATGCCAGCTTACTGAGGCAGGCCCCAAGGGAAAATGGTTTACTCTTTCCTTCTGACCTCTACCTACATAGTTTCCTACTCCTCACAGGTGAGACAATGAACTTACCTCTCACGAGTGAGCCAGGTCTACCCCAAGGTCACACAGCCAACACTCATGCTTCTGGTGCCCCCGCGCTGCCGAGTCTGGCCTGTGACGGCTGTGCGGCATGGACATCAGTTGTCTATATCCCTTAACCACATCATCTGTGACTCCTGCAAAATAGAGGGTCGTGAGTACAATGAGAGGTGGGCACTTGGGTGGCCATGAGGGTTCAGGATATGCAGGTTCTGGCTGTGACAGGTTCTGGGTTTTGTAAAGGAAGCCTGGGCTTGCTCACCTTGCCTGCTCTCCTGTCACTGCAAGCAGGAAACAGCGTGGGGAGGTCACTCTGCAGGAAAGGAGGCGCTGTATTTAGCCATGGGACTCTTGGCCTCCCATGACCAATTAAGAGGGTGCTGGCCCTCTGACAGCTGGGAATCTAACTCCCTGGGCTCCAGAGGTAGAAGACTGGCTGTGCCCAATCTCTGCCTTATCATCATACATGGGTTGGCAGGAAGCCTGCAGTTCTCAGGAGCGCCTGGGTCAGTGTAACTCATTAAAGCAGTGTGACCTCCTGGCCACAGCCCATTCCATAGTCACTCCCTTCAACTTGCTGTGATGATGTGAGAATATGATGTTGGGCAGCTGGTCAGTTCACCCCACCCTAAATGAACACTGGCTCTCCCTAAGCCTCTAGCTCTGCAAATTCAAATCCCTTGCCCTGAAAACTCAGAGAAACTTGGAAACACAGGCTGCAAATACACAGAGAGGAACAAGAGGTGAGTGACCACCCACCCAGCGGGACACTCCACTCTCTAGGCCCTCCATACTGGGGCAAAACCCCGGGCCCCTCCCCCATCTGCTTCAGCTTCTCTAGACAGCCAGCAGGCAAGCTTCCTGCAGGTAGTCTGCTCCAACACCCCCATCCCATTGATGGGACCTTGTAAGCTACAAGTCCCACTAAGACCCCAATGCAACCTCAGAGGAACTCTGAAACACTGGCTGCAACTACACAGAGAGGACTAAGAGAGGAACTCTTGAAGCACAGGTTGTGACTGCACAGAGTGGACCAAGAGAGTGAACCAAGAGAGCAGAACAAGTGAGTGGACCAAAAGAAACCTCAGTGATTCCCTGAGACAAAGACAGTGACAGTACAGAGTAGACCAAGAACAGTTCCCAAAGACACAAACAGCCACTGCAAGGATTGGGCCAAGGGGCAAAGACAATGCCAGCACCAATTGGAGGAAGAGATGGGTAGGTGCCAATGCAAGAATTCATTCAATATCCTAAAAAGCAACATGGTAACACCAAAACCCAGAACGACAGCAAGACTTGATCATCCTAACCCAGAAGAAGCAGAAGAAAATGATTTTAACATAACTTTATAAGGATGATGGAGACCTTTAAAGGGTAAATGAAATATTCCCTTAAAGAAATGGAGAAAAAGACAAAAAATTGGAAGAAATTAATAAATCTCCCAAAGAGACCCAAGGGGGAAAAAAAAAACAATGAATCAGGTGAAGCAAACAGTTCAAACAGTTCAAGACTTGAAGACTGTAGAATAGAGGCAATAAAGAAAACACAAACTGAGGGAATTCTGGATATGGAAAATCTGGGTAAACAAATGGGAACTACAGAGGCAAGCATAACCAACAGAATACAAGAGATGGAAGAGAGAATCTCAGGTGTTGAAGATACTACAACAGAAATAGATTCATTGATCAAAGAAAACACTAAATTCAACAAATTCTTAACACAAAGCATCCAAGAAATATGGGACACCATGAAAAGACCAAACCTAAGAATAATAAAAATAGAAGGTGAAGAACTCCAGCTCAAAGGCACAGAAAATATATTCAACAAAATCATAGAAGAAAACTTTCCCAATCTAAAGAAGGATATCCCTATGAAGCTACAAGATGCTTACAGAATACCAAATAGACTGTACCAAAATAGACTATATCCCCTCACCATGTAATAATCAAAATGCAAAACATACAGAATGAAAAATATTAAGAGCTGCAAAGTAAAAAGGTCAAATAACATATAAAGGCAGACCTATCAGAATTACACATAACATCTCAATGGAAACTATGAAAGCCAGAATGTCCTGGACAGATGTGCTGCAGACACTAAGAGACCATGGATGCAAGCCCAGACTACTATATCCAGGAAAGCTTTCAATCACCATTGATGGAGAAAACAAGATATTTCATGTCAAAATCAAATTTAAACAATACATATCCACAAATCCAGCCCTACAAAGTACTAGAAGGAAAACTCCAACCCAAGGAAGCTAACTGCACCCACAAAAATACAGGAAACAAATAGCCTCCCACCAGCAAACTCCAAAGAAGGAAACCACACAAACACTACCACCAAAATAACAGGAATTAATAATCACTGCTCATTAATATCTCTCAATATCAATGGACTCATTTCACCTATAAAAAGAAACAGGCTAAGAGAATGGATATGAAAGCAGGATCCATCCTTCTGCTGTATACAAGAAACCCACCTCAACCTCAAATACGGACATTACCTCAGAGAAAACGGTTGGAAAAAGATTTTTCAATAAAATGGACCTAAGACAGATACAAGTGGGTGTATCTATTCTAATATCTAACAAAGTAGATTTTAAACTAAAATCAATCAGAAGAGATGGAGAAGGACACTTTATACTCATAACAGAAACAAACCATCAAGATGGAGTCTCAATCCTGAACATCTATGCCCAAAATACAAGAGCACTCACATATGTAAAAGAAACATTACTAAAGCTTAAATCGCACATCAAACTCCACACTCTAATAGTAGGAGACTTCAACACCCCACTCTCCACAATGGGCAGGTCAACCAGACAGAAACTTAACAGAGAAATAAGAGAACTAACAGATGACATGACTCAAATGGACTTAACAGATATCTACAGAATATTCCGCACAAACACAAAAGAATATACTTTCTTCTCAGCACCTCATGGAACCTTCTCTAAAACTGATCACATACTCAGCAAGGGAAAGTGGTGGTGGGGTTGGGGGACCAGATAGAGTCTAGATTTGATCAGTTAGTGCTGCCTGTATGTAAATGGGTGTGGAACTATCTAGCTCAGGTTCTGTTTTGACTTTTAGTGTTTGTCATATTCTAGATACTAATCCTGCTATATTTATAATTTGAATATATTTTCTATACATATAAAGTAGCAAATTTATGTGGTTTGAATCACCAAGACCCCCTGAAATGTTGATGTAAAATACACCCAAGAATGCAGCACCCCCGCTCAGCAGGAAGTAGCCAGACAGGTTGACGATGCCCATATTCCCTAAAAGATTGTTTAAGTAGGGCCCCTTCAGTGGATCCGGAGCAGCAAGATTGCTTCACTGCTCCTCTCCATGTACCCTGTGCAGATGGCTGAGACTGTCAGCCAGATGGCTGAAAGAGTCAGCAATGCTTTGGACATTCAAAATGATCTTCATGGACATAGTCAATTGGGCATATTGACCTTGAACCAACAAGTGGCCCTGGTTCAGGAGCTAGTGGACTGTCTTTGGACTTTTCAACAGTTACGTGCATTACTCATGGCACTGTATTGTATGCTTCTGCTACTGTTATGGAACTCAACCATCATATGAGAGGGGTTTGGAATACTGCTTTTGTTAATTTTACCAACCAGTTAGTGCATGAATGGGCTTGGATGGCTAAAGTAGAGGGATGGTTGCAGCTCTGGTCTGGCTCGTTGGCACTGTCAGTCTTGGGGATACTTGGTTTAGGGCTATGTGTCTGGGTAGCCATGGACAGGGAATAATTGGGGGCAGGATGCCACCTAAGACAGGGAATAAATAGAGGGCTATTCCCCACGACAGGTAAGGTATTCCACCCAAAGTAACAAGACAGGCACCATTTATTTTATAAAATAAAATGGGGGGAGTTGTTGTGATCTAGCTGCCCTCACTCCCCCTGACCAATGGGGGAACTTCCTTGTGGTCTGTAATTGACAAGGATGTTTGTGTTCTTTCTGGCTGGTGGTTTTCCACAGAAGAAGTAGAGGTATAAAAGACTTTAGCTCAGGGCAAAATAAAGGTTGATGTTATTCCTCCTGAAAAGTGAAAGAGTTAAAAATACTTACGTTCAATTCCTTAGCTAGGCCTCCACCTTTTGCACCCAAACCCCCCTTCTTGGCAGAACAGGATGGAGTTGCAAATAACTCTTAACTAGCAAGATGAAGCCTCCTTTTGGTAAACAGGATAAGGTCGTAAATAACTCCAATTAACTGCTTATCTAAACAAGACTGGCCAAACCATAAAGTCCAGGTGGACCCGCTGATACCTTGTGAGAATGTCCGGGGGTCTCCTTTCCTGGGGATCAAAGGAGCTTGGACTGGCTAAACTCCAAATGACCTTCTATTGATATATAGCAGTTGCTTATAGCCAATCACTCTATGCCCCACCATCCCTATACTATGCTTGAGATCTTTTCCTATAAATATCGCTTGTAATTGTTCGGGGCTCTCTGCTCAGTCCCGAGTTACTGGGGAGCAGAAGCCCGTTTGCAAATGTCGAATTAAACCTCTTGCTTTTGCAACAATTGGTGTGGTTCTTGGTGGTCTTTGGGGCGCATGCTCGAGAGGTTAGCACCCCAGAATTGGGGTCTAACATTCTGGAGGTCCCACCGAGATCTGTGCACCCCCAGATTCACCCAGCCCCCCAATTGGAGGTGAGTTCCGAGCTCAGTGTTATTGTCTATGAGTGTTCTCTGTCTGTGTGTGAGAATGTTAAATGTAATCTGATCCATATCGATCCGTACCTGCAGCAGGCTCTGAGTTCTGTTTTGGGCCAGCGGAGAAGGTGGATGCACCTTAAAATCCCTGGTCCACACCCTGGAGACCGTTAGCACTCCAAGGGTGGTCTGGGAAAAGGAAAAGGACCGAGTGTCCCTCCTGTCTGACGAGACCGACTTCCCCTGGCCGCTTCCGTTCCAGTTCATACTAATGGTTTTGAATCGGTCTGTCGCCGCACGGCTCAGTTTGTCTGTCTTAATCATCTGTCTGTTCTGCCTTTATCTGTTTTATCAGTTTTATTTTAACATGGGACAGCAGATTACCACTCCTCTGAGCCTCACTCTAGATCACTGGAAAGAAGTCTTGAACTGAGCCAATAGAAAAACCCATCGAAATTAAGAAAAAGAAATGGCAAACTCTCTGCTCCTCAGAATGGCCCACCCTTGGAGTCGGATGGCCGAGAGATGGCACTTTTAAAATTGACGTTATTTTACAGGTCAAAGACAAGGTGTTTCAGGGAGGAGAACAGGGCCCCTCTGATCAAATGGCTTATGTCATCACTTGAGAAAGCCTAGCCCGAGATCCACCACCCTGGGTTAAGCCCTTCATCACCCCTCCCCCCCCCAGCCTAAGCCTGCCTCCTTGCCAGCTCAGATTTCTCTCACTCCCCTGCTGACTCGTCAGCTCCTGCTCTCCCTCTCCCTCCCCTCACTCCTTCCTTTTTCCCCTTGCATGAGCCGAGGAAACTGAAACCTATCCTGCAGGACTCCCAGGACTTACTTCTCCTTGAACTTCCACCTCCATATCCAAATCAACCCGCAGATCCTGAGCCTGAGATGGCATGGCAACCTTCTCCAGACTCCATGGGGAGAAGGGAGGAGGAGGTCAGCGAGAAAGTCAGCACTGTTCCAGAGTCGCCACCACCTGCCAGTAGACTCCGATTGAGACGTGGGAGCGGCGGAGATGCAGGGGAAATCTGGGTCTCCCAGGCTCTTCCCCTGTGCTCCATGGGAGGGGAAATTCAATACTGGCCTTTTTCTGCTTCCGACCTCTACAATTGGAAGAATCATAATCCCTCTTTCTCCCCAAACCCTCAAGCTCTTACAGGTTTTATAGAATCTATCCTGTTGACCAAGCAGCCCACATGGGATGACCACCAGCAGCTCTTACAGATGCTCCTCACCACGGAGGAGAAACAGAGTTTTTCTTGAAGCCAGAAAGAACGTCCCTGGGCCGGATGGAAGACCCACTCAGCTCCTGAATGAGATCGAGGAAGCCTTTCCCCTGACCAGACCTAATTGGGATTTCAATACTCCAGCTGGTAGGGAGCACCTACGTCTCTATTGCCAGGTACTCCTCATGGGTCTAAAGAGTTCAGGGAAGCGCCCAACCAATCTGGCCAAGGTATGTGAAATCTTACAGAAGGAAAATGAAACTCTGGCAGGCTATTTAGAAAGGCTCATGGAGGGATATAGAATGTACACTCCCTTCGATCCACTGGCAGCTGATCATCAGTTGGACATTATTATGCCGTTTACCGGGCAGTCTGCCCCCGATATTAGGAGCAAGCTCCAGCGACTAGAGGGATTGCAGAACTATACCCTCCAGGACTTGGTTAAGGAAGCAGAGAGGATTTTTAACAAGAGAGCGATGCCAGAAGAGAAGGAGGCTAGGTTAAGAAAGGAACGAGAAGAGAGAAGACAGAATAGAAAAAGAAAGACAGGGAAGAGAGGATAAGCGAGACTAGAAATGAAACAAAGAGGTGACTCGTATCTTGGCCACCGTAGTTTCAGCCATGGGACAGGGACTGCGAGGGAGCCAGAATAGGGACCTGGGAGACAGGAGGTGACCCCGGGTAGACCGAGATCAATGCGCCTACTGCAAGGAAAAAGGACACTGGGTCAGGGAATGTCCAAGGAAGTCACGGGACCGGAGACTCAAGCCCACCTCCATCTTGACATTAGAAGATGATGATTAGGCCGGTCAGGGCCAGGAGCCTCCCCCTGAGCCCCGGATAACTCTAGAAGTGGGGGGCCAACCATTGACCTTCCTGGTAGACACAGGAGCACAGCATTCGGTCCTCACCAACACCAAGGGGCCCCTAAGCTCAAAAAGCCCCTGGGTACAGGGGGTACTGCAGGAAAATGATATAAATGGGCTACTAACAGAAGGGTCAGTCTGGCTACGGGACAAGCCTCCCACTCCTTCCTACTAGTGCCTGAATGCCCCTACCCCCTATTGGGTCGGGAACTCCTCTCTAAAGTAGGAGCCCAAATCCATTTTCACGCTGAGGGAGCGACAGTGTCCGATCCAGAAGGCAGGCCCCTCCAGGTGTTAACTTTCAAATTGGAGGATGAACACCGATTATTGGAAAGGACAGCAGACCTGCAGGGCAACTTGGATCCCAGCTGGCTGACTAGATACCCAACAGCCTGGGCCGACACAGGGGGTGTCGGACTGGCCAGGCGACAGGCCCCCATTTTTATTACACTAAAACCCACCACTACGCCAGTCTCCATCCGACAGTACCCTATGCCCAAGGAGGCAAGATAGGGGATCCGACCACACGTTCAGCGACTGAGAGACCAAGGTATACTGGTGCCCTGTCAGTCCCCCTGCAGCACACTCCTACTGCCAGTCAGAAAGCCTGATGGTAAGGACTACCGCCCAGTCCAGGGTTTAAGGGAGATAAACTGTAGGACTGAGGACATTCATCCTACTGCACCGAATCCTTACAACTTGCTCAGCACCCTACCTCCTGAGCGATCATGGTACACAGTACTTGACCTAAAAGATGCCTTCTTTTGTCTAAGGCTGAGCCCACAAAGCCAGCCGCTGTTTGCCTTTGAATGGAGAGACCCCCGATTCCGGGTTCTCAGGACAACTCACCTAGACTAGGCTGCCACAAGGTTTCAAGAATTCTCCAGCTCTATTTGCTGAAGCTCTTCATCAGGACCTAGCAGACTTTTGGACTGCACATCCAGAGGTCACCTTGCTCCAATATGTGGACGACATCCTCTTGGGAGCCGAGACAGAGCAGGACTGCTTACAAGGTACAAAAGCCCTCTTACAAAGGTTGGGAGAGCTGGGATATCGGACCTCGGCCAGAAAGCGCATATTTGCAAGACACAGGTGACATACCTGGGATACCTCCTAAAAGGAGGACAGAGATGGTTAACCGAGGAACGTAAAGTTGCTGTGGTCCTGATCCCAGCACCCACAAGCCCTCAGCAGCTGAGAGAATTCTTGGGGACAGCCGGATTTTGTAGACTTTGGATTCCAGGCTTTGCTGAGGTGGCAGCGCCTCTCTACCCCCTCACCAAGTCGACAGTTCCCTTTCACTGGGGAAAAAATGAACAACAGGCCTTTGATAAAATTAAGACTGCTTTGTTAAAAGCTCCAGCACTAAGCCTGCCAAATTTGACTAAACCGTTCACCTTATACATGGACAAGAAGGGGGATTGCAAAAGGAGTGCTGACCTGGCCATTAGGCCCATGGAAGAGACCAGTGCCTATTTCTCTAAAAAGCTGGACTCTGTGGCATCAGGTTGGCCCCCCTGCCTCCGCATCATCGCAGCGGTGGCCACCTTGGTCAAAGATTCTGACAAACTGACTTTGGGCCAGCCCCTCCACATATTGGCTCCCCATGCCCTCGAGACTGCAATCCGACAGCCACCAGACCGATGGCTCTTGAATGTACGGGTCACACACTACCAGGCCATGTTACTGAACCCCGCCAAAATAATCTTTGTGACACCAGCCACCCTTAACCCTGCAACCCTGCCTTCTGAGTCCCCAACAACATCACCCGTGTCTACTTAATTTTTCTCAGAGAATTCTGCTTCTGCTATCCAGATCCTTAAATTTTTTTTTTCAAATTGTGCTCTCAAACAAATTCTAAAGACTAAAGAACCATGTGGGAAGATAGTCCCACTTTGTGTGGGTTCTGGAGATTCAAACCTGTATCCCTTGTATAGCGAGCATTTACCCACTGGGCCAACTCCACAGAAAGGAAACTCAAACCTTCTCTTTCATGAGCACAAAGCATGCCCTGTTTTTAGCAGAGGCCCAGTTGTGTCCTCATGCACTCTTGAAAGGATGAGAAAGAACATATTGACTCGGAGAATCCATCTGGAGAAGTGGTGACCTTGTCATCCCACCAGCAGAAAACGGCTGTTGCCTCAAACCCAGAGAAGATCCTTAGATCCAAATTAGAGTGTTGAGCTCTGCAACATGAGGACATAATGGAACCCTGAAACATTCAAGCCCATGTGTGGGAACACATCTAAGTGCTGAGGGGAGGAAGGGGGTTCTTAGGCCTTTCTCTTTTCTGTCTCTCAGTTGGATCACTTCTTACTGACTGGTATTCCTTCAGACAGAAAGAATCAGAAAAAGGACAAAAGGGGGATGGAGGTCTTAAAACCAGGCTTCTAATGACACCAAGGGATTCAATTTTAAAAAAAAAAGAAAACAAACTATCTCTTTTCATTTTACATACCAATTCCAGTTCCTATTCTCTCCCCTTCTCTCATTCCCTCCACTCCCTCCCCCATTCAACCCCCATCCACTCCTCAGAGAATGTAAGGCACATTCCTTTGGGGAAGGGCCAAGGCCCTCCCTATTATATCTAGGCTGAGCAAGGTATACACCCAAAGAGAATAGGTTCCCCAAAAGCCAGTACAAGCAGTAAGAGATAAATCCTGGTGCCACTGCCAGTGGCCCCTCAGTCTGCCCAGCCATACAACTGTCACCCACATTCAGAGGGTCCAATTTGGTCCCATGCTGGTTCCTTTCCTGTCCTGCTGGAGTTGGTGAGCTCCCATTATCTCAGGTAAACTGTGTCAGTGGGTGTACCCATCATGACCTTGACCTCTTTGCTCATATTCTCACTCCTCCCACTCTTCAACTGGACTTTGGGAGCTCAGCCCAGTGCTCTGCTACAGGTCTCTGTCTCTGTTTCCATCAGTTGCTGGATGAAGGTTCTATGGTGATATTTAAGATATTCATCAATCTGACTACAGGGCAAGACCAGTTCGGGCCCCCTCTCCACTATTGCTTAGGAGTTTAGCTGGGATATCATCCTTGTAGATTCCTGGGAATTTCTCTAGAGGCAGGTTTTTTGCTGGCCCCATAATGGCTCTCTCAATCAAATCTCTGTCCCTCCTCCACCTCAACTATCCTGTTCCCTCAAGTTCTCCTTCCGCCTCCCTGTCTCCCCTCCTCTTCCCCCTCTGCTCTCCCTTCTCCCCCCAACCCTAATGCTCCCAATTTTATCAAGAGATCTTGTCTATTTCCCCTTCCCAGGTGGATCTATATGTTTTTCTTAGGGTTCCCCTTGTTATTTAGCTTCTCTAGGGTCATGAACCTTTGCCCACAGGTCTACCCCTCCTCCCAGGGCTTATATTGAGGATAGCTTGCAGTTTCTGGCAAAAAAAAAAAAAAAACCTTGTTGCAGTTTCTGGCAAAACATCCTCTTTGTTCCTGTGCTCCCTCTGCCCGTGCTGGTGGTTAGCTATAGGGGAGTTGTTTACTCCATCTTGAGCCTGATAATTTCCCACCTGCGGGGGGCGGGATTTCCATTGTGCAGCAGTTAGGTTTGTAAGATTTTCTCTAAGCTTGAATAAATGGCATTCGGCATTCTCTCTTCATGATGACCCACGTCTCTTGTGTTTCAATCTCCAGGCCCGTGCCCGACTCGCGAACCATCCTGTAGCTCAGGTGCTATAGAGTACTGTTGTGATCTAGCTGCCCTCACTCCCCCGACCTACAGCAGAACTTCCTTGTACTCTGTAATTGACAAGGATGTTTGTGTTCTTTCTGGCCGGTGGTCTTCTGCAGATGTGTTCCCAGTACACAATGCCCTAATCTTGACCTCTGGCTGCTCAAAAGTAGAAAAGGCTTTAGCTCAGGGCAAAATAAAAGGTTGCTGTTCTTCCACCTGAAAAGAAGCCTCCTTGTCTCAATCCTGGCACCCCCCCCCCCCCCCCCCCCCCCCCCCCGCTAGTCTCGGGGGCAGAGACTGGTGCGGCAGAGTACATACCATGTTTATCTTTCTGTGTGTGGGTTACCTCACGGATGGTTTTTTTTCTAGTTCCACCCATTTGCATACAAATTTCAAGATGTCATTTTTTTTAAACCACTAAGTAGTACTCCATTGTGAAAATGTACCGCATTTTCTTTATCCATTCTTCGGTTGAGGGGCATCTAGGTTGTTTCCAGGTTTTGGCTATTACAAATAATGCTGCTATGAAGATAGTTAAACAGATATCCTTGTAGTATAATTGAGCATCCTTTGGATATGACCAAGAGTTGGTATTGCTGGTCCTGAGGTAGGTTGATTTCTGAGAAATCACCATGCTGATTTCCAAAGTGATTGGACAAGTTTGCATTCCCACCAGCAGTGAAGGAGTGTTTCCCTTATGCCACATCCTCTCCAGCATAAGCTATCATTGGTGTTTTTGATCTTAGCCATTCTGACTGGTGAAAGATGGTATCTCAGAGTCGTTTTGATTTGCATTTTCCCTGATGGCTAAGGATGTTGAACATTTTCTTAAGTGTCTTTCAGCCATTTGTGATTCCTTTATTGAGAATTCTCTGTTTAGTTCTGTACCCCATTATTTAATTGGATTATTTGGAATTTTGATGCTTAATTTCTTGAGTTCTTTATATATTTTCGAGATCAGTCCTCTGTTTAATGTGGGGTTTGTGAAGATTTTCCCCATTCAGTAGGTTGTCTTTTTTGTCTTATTGACTGTGCCTTTTGCTTTACAGAAGCTTCTCAGTTTCAGGAGGTCCCATTTTATTTATTATTGCTCTCAGTGTCTGTGCTACTGGTGTTATATTTAGGAAGTAGTCTCCTATGCCCATGCATTGAAAGCTATTTTCCACTTTATCTTCTATCAGGTTCACTGTGGTCAGATCTATATTGAGGTCTTTAATCTATTTGGACTTGAGTTTTGTGCATGACAATAGTTATGGATCTATTTTCATTCTTCTACATGTTGACATCCAGTTATGCCAGCACCATTTGTTAACGATGATTTCTTCTTCCCATTGTATAATTTTAGCTTCTCTTGTCAAAAATCAGATGTTCATAGGTGTGTGGATTAATATCTGGGTCTTTAATTCGATTCCATTGGTCAACCTCTCTGTTTTTATGACAATACCAAGCTGTTTTCATTACTATAGCTCTGTAATAGAGCTTGATGTTAGGGATGGTGATGCCTCAGGAAGTTCCTTTATTATACAGGATTGTTTTGGCTATTCTGGTTTTTTTTTCCATATGAAGTTGAGTATTGTTCTTTCAAGGTCTGTGAAGAATTGTGTTGGGATTTTGATGGGGATTACATTGAACCTATAGATTGCTTTTGGTAGGAATGCCATTTTTTATTATGTTGATCCTATCCAAGAGCATGGGAGATCTTTCCATTTTCTGGTATCTTCTTCAATTTCTTTCTTCGAAGACTTAAAGTTCTTGTTGAACAGTTCTTTCACTTTTTTGGCTAGTGTTACCTCAAGTTATTTTATGTTATTTGTGGCTATTGTGAAGGGTGATGTTTTTCTAATTTCTTTCTCAGCTTCTTTATCATTTGTATATAGGAGGGTTACTGTTTTTTTTTTTTTTCAAATTGATCTTGTATCCTGCCACGTTACTGAAGGTATTTATCAGCTGTAAGAGTTTCCTGGTAGAGTTTTGGGGGTCATTTATGTATAGTATTCTTTGTATTGTTTTCTTTGTTTCTATTTTATTAATTTTATCCCTCAATTTGATTATTTCCTGTCGACTACTCCTGGGTGAGTCTACTTCTTTTTGTTCTAGATTTTTCAGGTTTGCTGTTAAGTTGCTAGTGTGAGATTTCTCCACTTTCTTTATGTAGGCACTTAGTGGTATAAACTTTCCTCTTAGCACTGCTTTCATAGTGTCCCATAGGTTTGGGTATGTTGTGCCTTCATTTTCATTAAATTCTAGGAAGTTTTCAATTTCTTTCTTTATTTCCTCCTTGACCCAGGGGTGGTTCTGCTGTGCCAGCGCAGCCTGGATGCCAAGACTGGCGGGTGGTGCTGGGATTGAGACATGGAGGCTTCTTTTCAGGTCGAAGAACAGCAACCTTTATTTTTCCCTGAGCTAAAAGCCTTTTATACCTCTACTGCTTCTGAAGATAACCACCAGCAAGAACACAAACATTGTTGTCAATTACAGACCACAAGGAAGTTCCTCTGTAGGTCTGGGGGAGTGAGGGCAGCTACGTCACAACAACTGCCCCTGTTTTATTTATCTTGTTACTTTGGGTGGAATACCTTGACTGTTGTGGGGAATAGCCCTCTAATATTCACTGTCTTAGGTGGCATCCTGCCCCCAATTATTCCCTGCCCATGGCTACCCAGACACATAGCACTAAACCAAGTATCCTCAGGACTGTCAGCGCCAATGAGCCAGACCAGTGCTGTAACCATCTAGTATGCACTAACTGGGTGGTAAAATTAACAAAAGTAGTATTCCAAACCCCTCTCATATGACAATTGAGTTCCATAACAGTAGCAGAAACATGCAATACAGTGCCATGAGTAACACACATAACATGATAAACTGTTGAAAAGTTCAAAGATAGTTCACCTGCTCCTGAACCCAAACCACTTGTTGGTACAAAGTCAATATACCCAATTGAATATGTCCATTAAGATTGACAGTCTCAGAGTCTCAGCCATCTGCACAATCTGGGAAAGAGAAATTCCAGCAGCAGTATTTGCAGTGGCAGAGATAGCAATAACAGCAATCACAGCTGCAGTGATTCCAAGGTCTGTCTCTCTTCTGCTGATTTTCTATGGTCCAGCACTTGTTGCCATATTTGCTGATACTCCTGACACCGCTGTGGTGTCCCCCAGGCCAGGCACCGACTGGTCCAGGGCAATATGCCTTACGCTGCTGCCACCTATCAAAGCTCTGCTCCAGCTGCCTTCTGGCCCCAGACGCACTCTCTCTGGGTCCAAACTGCTGCGTGGAATTGAGCAGAACTCAGGGAAGCAGGCTCGCTGCTCCTGCTCCAGAACCATTGAAGGGGCCCCGCTTTAACAATCTTTTAGGTAATTTGGGCATCATCAACCTGTCTGGCTACTTTCTGCTGAGTGGGGGTGCTGCATTCTTAGGGGCATTTTACATCAACATTTCAGGGGGTCTTGGTGATTCAAACCACATAAATTTGCAATGAATCCACAGGTTCTCATCCTCTGTGGAGACAAAAGCAGAACCTCTTTTCCAAAGCATCAAATCCTTAGGCCCATATTTTAAAGTCAAAATACCTTTCTTAGCAGTTCCCAGAATCAAATGTCTTTCTCCAGTCCAGAACACAAAGGACAACACAATCAACATAATAACATACATCTGTACACATTCTATCTTTCTGAGGCCCTCAACTCACCCTCCTGCGTCCTCTTTATTACTTTCCTACTGGCCAGTCTTCTGAGGGCATCCCTCAGAGCATCTCTGGGGATGAAAAAACACGTATTTCTTTTAATCTGACGTGGCTTGTTCCCAGTCTGGAACATTTAAACCCCCTCCTGTAATAAACCAGGAGCTAACTTGAGCTACTGTTTGTACAAAATCTTCAGCTGTCTTCCTTGTTACTTCCATGCCTTGTTGCTTTAAGAGTTTCAGTTACTTTTTGAGGTCTTCAATTTACCCTCCCACCTCTTCTTTATACTTGCTAGTCTTCTGGAGAGTGTTTCTCAGGGTATCTCTGTGCATGAAAAAAAACACATTACCTTCATCAATATGCTCCTTGATTTAACCGGCAAATGGAGTGACCCTGTTCACGAATCCCCACTTTCCAGATCTCGGTGGGACCTCCACTTGCCACGCCAGCACAGCCTGGATGCCAAGACTGGTGGAGGGTGCTGGGATTGAGACACAGAGGTTTCTTTTCAGGTGGAAGAACAGCAACCTTTATTTTGCCCTGTGCTAAAAGCCTTTTATACCTCTACTGCTTTTGTGGATAACCACCGGCCAGAAAGAACACAAACATCCTTGTCAATTACAGACCACAAGGAAGCTCCACTGTAGGTCAGGGGGAGTGAGGGCAGCTAGATCACAACACTTAAAACTTTCAACTCAGGTCAGAAAGGCAGTTAAAACTGGTGCCAAGAAAGACATGTGTTTGGAAAGACTCACAGAAATCATTAGAGAGAAACCAAGTACTTTGCATCAGGGCAATAGGAAAGATGTCCTGAGTTAAGGTCAGGAATTGGTCCATCACAGGATAAGGACCATGATTAACTCACTGAGAGACTTTCCTTTCACAAGAGAGTCCCAAGACCCCCTACTCACGCAGTCTACCTAAGAGGTATTTTTCTGAGATCTGTGTCATTGTACTCAACTATCAAACCATTCAGATAGCAGTATTGATGGAGCCTAACTACTGCCTGAGATGGGATCAGAGCTTGGCATGGCCCACCAGATGGTGGTTTAGCAAATATACAGATGTGTTGCACAAGTTCTAATTGGTCTTACTAATAAAAACCTGGAGCTAGATATGGGGCAAATGCTGAAAGATCTGAGAGTGAAAGAAACCAAGACAACTCTTACCTTGCTAACTCAACTCCTCAGCTAAAAAAAGACCGACCTCATGTTTCCTCCTGCCTAATATTCCTCTCTCCACCCAGCCATGTACAAACCTCCAGACCTCTATGGTTAATTAGTTGCCAACTCCACCCTCTGATCAGATTACAATGGAATGTCTTGGGAGGTCGGAGAACAGACAGCAAGGTTGCTATACCTGTGGGCAGCCTTTTTCAGTGTCACATGTAAATCATAGGTTGCAACAGTGACCCCAGGGCATGTCTGCTAGTCAAGGCTGGAGACAAATGGGAGAAACCTGTGTGGACTCCAACATGCAAGGCCACAGGGATATGAAATCTCAAGGTCAGTGACTCACATCTTGATACCACATGCCCTAGAAGATGAACATTGTGCTAGGGGCATCTGATGGATTTGGGCCTTACATTTTGTCCACCCTTCCTTTCTATGACCTGATTATCTCTTGTGGAAATGTTTACCTTATGTCATTGTCATTTTGGAGTTGTCTTTGTTATTATTCTATTGCTGTGATTAATTTGTTCAAGTTTTTTTTTTTTTTTAGTCTGGTCAGAGATGATCGATTGAGTGTAGTTGAATGCTGACCTTTATCCCCATGGACATAGTATGTCCTGTTTCCTCAGACATTGTTCATCCACATCAGCATCACTGCATGTTTCAATTCTTCCTAAGTTGCTAAGAAAATTACACGTTTTAATATTTACTCTTAAATGTTGCCTAGTTATTACTGATAATTTTTGGAAAACAAACTTACCTTTTCTGGGGTTTGGTTTTTACTTGCTACATTTTATGAAATTACTACTCATTAGCACTATATCATGAAATGACGTCAGGACAGGCAAATGCTCAATGGATAGAATGGGTCCAGGCACACACACATGTGGATACCGGGGTAGCAGGAAACCCCACGGGATGAGTTGAGCAGCCCATGCAACCAGGAACACTGAAATGTGGAGAGTGAAGCGTGGCAAAGTTGCTGGTAAAAACTGCGCTTTATTTTCTAGGAGGTCAGTAATCATGTTGAGAAAAATAGAAGTTGATATTGTACCAAGTCAAACATGAAAAATAATTTTATACGAATGAATGAATGAATAAATAAATGAATAAATAAATAAATAATAAAAGAGTTTCAGAGACTCATTGACATGGTGGGTATCAGCTCAGTCACAAAGGGTGAGAGACCAAATGTTATTTGAATAAGCCAAGGTTCTCTGAACACGACACAGTGGTTAACCAGAAAGAAACAGATGGCTGAACTCAAAACACTAAGTATAAGAACTTCTGTTGAGCAAAACCCACCTGATGAAGCATAGCCAAAGTGGAAATGATATTGGAAAACCAAACAATCAACAAGGACCCCATGTCTGTAATGTGTGAAGTGGACATAGTAAAAACATCTAAACAGGGGAGCCTTGAGCAGAACAACCAAGTGGCCACTAGATGCATGAAGAGAAGCTCCTGTTAGCCAACAGGAACATGCAAACTAAGCAATGGAGTGTCTAAGCAAATTAAAATTAGTAGCATCTACAAAAGATTAACATTTGCATGCCCTATTACTAAGCAACTGCTCTTACAGCAATGTCCAACAGAAATGCTCTCACAGAGGAAAAACTCAAGGCCATGGCAGCGCGACCTTGGCAGGCAGGAACTGCAAACCATATCTGTTTTCTCAAAAGCAGATCACATGATGTCCTCAACTGGCAACCACACACAGCAATACAAACCACGCCACTTTTACTGTACACAAGCACATGGATTAATCTTATGAAGATGATGCTGGGCAACAGAAATCAAGAACAAAGACAAATAGCTTGAACTGTCTTACAGACTGCTCTCAGAAGATGGGGAACTGTGGTCAGAATCTGGTCAAGTGTTGGAGTTGGGGCAAAATGTTTGGGGTTGTATGGAGGGTATTTTGGGGTTATTCATATTTTCTCTAGTGGCAGTGTCGTGAACTCCCAGGATTGTGGATTTCTAATTAATTGATTTTAATATATGCATGTAGTACATATATAATATGTATACCCTGCCACATTAACTTCAGACGATGGCTCTTTGAAAGAGAGGCTCTATGCTAGATCTGGTTTACTAGAGCCATGAAACTCATTATGAGGAACACTTGGCAACATATTTAAGGTTATTTATGTGACTTATACAATTTTTATTTATGTGTATGTATGTGTCTGTTGGTAAGGACGAGTGTGTACAGGTGCCTATGGAGGCAAAAAGTGGGTGTGGGGTCCACTGGAGATAGAGTTACAGGCCATCTCAAACCTCTTGATGTGGCACTGGGAACTGAACTCTGGTCTTCTGCAAGAACATCAAGCACTCTTAATTGCTGAGCCACCTCTCAGGCCACTGGAGTTATTTCATCTCAGTGGTATGGAGAGAGTTGAAAAAACTAAAGGGAAGCAGAAGACTCTTTGCATGCCTGTGTGCATGCTCACAGAGAGTCACCAAGACATACTTAGAACTGCATCTATGGGATCAGGACATGATATTAGGGATTTATTCAGTTTTTCACATTATGTCCAAATATCTATCTCCTTTCCTAGAAAAGAAAAAAAAACTCTTTCAAGTCCAACACATGTAAATTGAGTTCACTGCATCACTCAGTGACAAACGGCCTAGAACTTGTTCCACGTCTCAGCAGAGCAGCCCTTTGCTTCCTGCTTAGCCAGTACCTGGTCTGTACTGTGCCGTAAAGAACCATTGCAGAGTGGACGAATGGAGGAGACTGCACAGTGTTTCATTGGAAAATTTCCCTCCAGGCCTAGGACAGCCCCTCACTGCCCACCTTCCTTCCCAAGACTGCATCTCTGTCCCAGCCTCTTTAGGGCGTCCTTCACATCCTTGTTGCGCAGACTGTAGATGAGGGGGTTGAGCATGGGGATGACCAGGGTGTAGAAGACGGAGACCACTTTTCCCTGCTCCATGGATGCCACTGCTCCCGGCTGTGCATACATGACAAACACAGTTCCGTAAAACAAGGACACAGCTGTCATGTGGGAGCCACAAGTGGAGAAGACCTTGTGCCGCCCTGACCCTGAGCGCATCCTGAGGATGGTCACGGTGATGTAGCCGTAGGAGATGAGGACCACAAGAGTGGTGGACACAATGATGAGACCACAGATGCCAAACATGACAAGCTCATTGAGAGCTGTGTTGGCACAGGCCAGCCGGAGCAACGGGGGCACATCACAGTAGAAGTGGTCAATACGGTTGGAGCTGCAGAAGGGCAGCTGGAACGTGAGGCTGGTTTGCACAATGGAGTTCAGGCAGCCTCCACAGTAGGTACCCAGAATCAGACGGGCACAGGTCATAGGGCACATGGTCACAGGGTACCTCAGGGGACTGCAGATGGCCATGAAACGGTCATAGGCCATCACAGCTAAGAGGAAGCCTTCAGTAGTAACCAGAAGGGAGAAAAAGAAGAACTGAGTGGCACACCCCTCAAAGCTGATGACCTTAGAGGAAGAAAGGAAGATGGTCATGGCTTTGGGGGCAATGACAGAAGAGTAACAGAGGTCGACAAAGGACAGGTTCTTGAGGAAGAAGTACATGGGGGAGTGCAGGTGGGGATCCAAGGTGATGACCACGATCATGCTGAGGTTGCCCAGGATGGTCACCATGTACAGGGCCAGGAAGACAGCAAAGAGCAGGGCCTGGGTCTCGGCACCTCCCCCAAATCCAACCAGCACGAAACCCTGCAAGGACACTGCTGAGAAACTTCCATTTCTGAGGACTGGTGTGGCCATGGGTGGGGACAGATGCAGAGAGACAGATGGAGACAGCAAGCAGGAGCAGATCTCACCAGTGCAGGCAGATGTTCCAGAGGATGCAGGAACCCATTCTCCACTGTCCGAAAGGCTGCTGACTCTGTCATCTACCAGATGGTCTTGAGCGGCCTGAAGGGGAGACGTTTTCTCTGATTTACTCAGTTCTCAGGGATTTGTTGAGCCCTCCCTCTGCAGGAGGCTGGACAGTGCTCTGGGGACACAGAAAGACTTCCAGAGTTGAGTGACTGAGTCCTGACAGCCTATCAAGTTCCCCACACCTGCCTCCTAGCCACTTGTCCTACCTCTTCACAGAGATGCCCAGAGCATCTCTATCAGTACAGCTGCCTACTAAGTCCATGCACACCACTCAGGCCTCAGTGATGCAAAATGTTCACAAGGACTTCCTGCCCTCCCCACGCTGGGTGATCTTCTCCCTTCCAGGATGGACTAAGAGTAGGGAACAGTCCTCGCCATGGTGAGGATGTGTCTCTGTACACCCTGCAGGATGTCCAACAGCTCTAGCTCCAAGTCTTGTCCACAACAGTAACCAATGCATAGATGCTCTGCTTGCTGGAGGATGTGACAGTCTCCAGATAATGACCAGATGTTGGTCATTGTGGTTAAGGTACAGCAGAGACCCATGTCCTGAGAAACAGCTGGACTGGGATCCAGATATATTTGGGACAGGCTTGTCATCTCCCACCGAATCTCACTGACAGTTCTACTCCCTGCTCCACGTCATCTTTGGGGGTTTATAAAGTCTTGTCCATTGTCACTTAAAACCAGAGAGAGCTGGGCTATGACCTTCTGGCCACTCACAGTCACCGTCTCTCATTTATAGTCATCACAGCACTGACAGATTAGGGATGTCCTCCAAGTAGCTGACTATGACGACCATACTATAGGGTGATAAATCAATGCTGGGATACATCAAAATGAGTATCTTGGATGGTGAGAAGAAGGTGTCTGTTGTCCATTACACTGGAGGCTTGGGGGGCTTCTCTATTCTGAGTGAGTTTGTCTGCTGTGCTCTCTACTCTCCTTCACAGTTCACCCTCACACAGGAGTGAGCTGGAGGCTGGAGGACACATCTGAACCCATCTTGCCTACACAGGTGCTGTTTCTCACTGTGAGCTCAAAGGTGTGCATGGAATGGCCTTGTGCTCACACTCTGGACATCCCAGCCAGGGGTCATGGTCCTGACCACAAAGGTCTCCATGGTGATAGGTGTGATGTGTAAATGAAAGTCGGTCCTTTGTTTCCAGCTGGAACAAGGACAGGCTGGATCTTCCTAGGTTGCCGAGGGAAGATATTATCTAAGGATGTGAAGCACGGGCTGAGAACTCAGTCCTGCTGTGGGAGGGCTGGCAGATGTTGGGCAAGAAGGGAAAGCCTGTGCTTCCCTTGACCGGGTCCCTCCTGAGCAAGCAGCATCACAGTGTCCTGTGAGCTAGTTTGATGAAGACCTTCAGTCCATCTGCTTACACAGTTGGTGCTAGTGTTTAACAAAGCCCCCAAACTCCATATTCTAACCTGTGCCAACGTCAGAGATGAACAGTATAAGACGTCAGCTTACTGAGGCAAGCCCTGAGTGCACACTGTGTGTTCCACCTTCTCCCCTGCCCATGCACATAAACGGTCACCTATTCCTGACAGGTGACACAATGAACTTACCTTTCTTAGTTAAGAGTCGGGTGTACCCCAGGGTCACATGGCTAACACCCATGCACCCAGTGCCCCAGGCTAATGAGCCTGGTCTATGATGGATATGAAGAGGTAGACATCAGTTGGTTGTGGATCTTCTTCAGGTCGGCCATGGAGTGAGGCGAGCCATATGAGCAGAGCAGGGTACCTGGACCCATGTAAGAGAGTGACTGTGTGAGTTCTGGCTGTGGCAGGTTCTGAGTCTTGTGAGAGAGAAGGCAGGGGCTTCCTCACTTTGGCTGCTCTCCTGTCACCTCTACCAGGGTGTGGAAGGGCCTGCCCTTGGGGTCACTCTGCTGGATAGGATGCTCTGCACCTAATAGTGTTGTGGCTGTCGGCCTCCAGTGACCAATTAAGAAGGTTCTGACTGCTGGCAGCTGGGACTCTAATGCCCTGGGCTCCAGAGGTGGAAGACTGTGGCCAATTTCTGCTTTGACATCCATTCTCTATGGCAGTGGTTCTCAACCTTCCTAATGCTGTGACCCTTTTATACAGTTCCTCATGTTGTGGTGATCCCTAACCATAAAATTGGTTTCTACTTTACGACTGTAATTTCGCTACTGTTATGAATCATATTGTAAATATCTTCTATGTGACCCCCAAAGATGTCATGACCCACAGGTTGAGAACCACTGCTCTATGGATTGGTAAGATGCCTACAGTCCTCTGGAAAACTTGAAGGAACCACCAGAATTATGCAGAGACAACCCAGGACCACCTTATCCTGTGTCCCTCATTAGAGCAATCACCCCAATGGGGGCAATGTGACCTCCTGGTTGCCACCAATTCCCTTGTTGCTCCCCCAACTCACTAGGTTAACGTGGGAAGAATGACATAGTGAGCCCTCCCTGGGGAAGATGGCCAGATCACTGCAGTCTAGATGGCACTAGATCTACACACCCTGCCAACCCTGCCAATCTAGAACCTTCAGTGTTACCAGAGCCTGGATAGATGACTCTCATCCATTTTTTGTTCCTTTCTTAGTGTTTCAGGTTTGAAAAGCTAACATAACTTCTACTTGGAGTAATTCTAGTCAGTAAACAACGATCAAACCCAAAGAGACAGAAAAGACAAGGATCCTCACAGGCGCCAAAGTAACCCCTCCCCCCTGCAGCAGTTGGCTGCATTCCCACACATGCCTCTATTTGTCCCTGGATTGCATTATGTCTTCACGTCACAGATCACAACACTCTTTAGTTTCGCTCTTAAGATCTTCTCGGAGTCTGAGGCAACAGCCATGTTTCTACTTGTGGATGACAAGGTCGTGAACTCTCCACCTGAACTCTGAGAGACGCTCCGCATGCTCTTCCACATCCTGTCTAGAGCACATCATCAGGGCACATCTGTGCCTCTGGGAACATTACCAACAGCGAGCAGCAATGTTGCTTCAGACTGAAACTCCAGTTGTCCTGTGTCTTCTGTTTGACTTCTGCAGATGTGGAGAGTTGTTGGCCACTGTACCCAAGGGAGTACATTACCTATGGTCTCACTGCCCAGTGTACATGATGCTTCCTTTCAGTGACCATGACTTTGCTACCTTGGTGGATGACTCCTTCACACCTTTGTCATCTATCTCTGCTCCTTTATACCACATGCTCCAGGCAATAGTGATGCAATTCTTTCAGGGTGTTGTCACTTTAGCAGATAAGACCCTGAGCCCGCAGGTCATATCCCCAAGCCTAGTATCCATATTACTAAGGCCAGTACCCCACAGTGTTGCCAGTGACCCAGGGCACAGCTGTTCCTATTCACTTTAGATCCTTCCCAACTGCACTCCAGGCTGGGCTAGGTTCCGTGATGGGAAAGGCACTACTCAGAAGTCGTTCTTCCTCTCTCTCTTTTCTCTTACACTAGTGTTTCGTTTTCCCACTCAACTGATGAGCCTTCACTTGATGGGTTTTGTGAACCTGTAACATTACAGACCTTCGAAACTTACATCTATCTGGTTCACTGCTGGTCTCTCCCTGTGGCTCCTGTAGGACCGTCTCCACATGCACTCTGAGAGCCCTTGGAGATGGAGTGTCTCCCATGATTGCACACTCTTGACTAACTACATATCTAAGCAAGCACAACCACAGAAGCCCTTTTGGACAATATGGTAGCTTCTGTATGCTTGGGTGAATGAATAGTGTACCAGGCCTTTTGGGGGGGCACTAACTAGCTCTCAAATCATGACACAGACTTCCTAATAGTTTTGAATTCTTGGTCTAGCTTAGCTTTTTTACCTTAAATTAACATGTTTCTCTTTATCTACCTTTTGTCTCAGGGCTTCTTACTTTTCTTTTCTTCTGTTTATCTTACTTTCATCACTTCTCGTGTCTGCTGGCTGGCAGATTGCCTGGCTTCTGGGACCAGGTGTCTCCCTCATTCTTTCCTCCTCCTCCTTCTCTCATTTTTCCTGAACCTAGATTTCTCCTCTTGTTTATTCTCTCTGCCTGCCAGTCCTGCCTATCCTTTCTGCTGCCTAGCTATTGGCCTTCCAACTCTTTACTAGGTGCCTTAGGCAGGCAAGGTGAAACAAATGCAACACATCTTTATATAATTAAAAAATGCAGCATAGACAAAAGTAACAGTTAAAGTAATACTCTGCAACATCAACAAATGTAACACATTTTTTTGTCCAGTTAAAATAATATTCTATAACAGAACAGGCTAAAACAAATTCAGGAAAGAAAGTATTCCCTGTGAGCAGAATGCTCTGGGAAAAGCCTTTCAAATGAGAGTTTATACCCTTATGCCTTTGAATTTGGTATGGGCAGGGGGTTGTCCGTTCCTGATATGCTCCAAAGCTTCTTATTTCCCTGATGTGAAACAGTTGATTCCTTTTCAATAACATGGATCCTTTCAGAAACCGTATCTGTTTTTCCTTTCTTCCTCTCCCTCCCTCATTCCCTTCCTTCCTTTCTGAAACAGGCTTTCATTGGGTAGCTCTGACCTTCTTGGAACTCCATATCTGTATCACACTGGCCTCAAACTCACAGAGATCCACCTGACTCTACCTCCTCCTGTGTGCTAGAATAAAAGGTGTGCACCACATGCCTGTCTATTAGTCCCAAATTTACATGGACTTTTTCAACCAAACTAAGTTTTTCTAAACATTCTTCTCCTGAGCCTCACTGTAAGTCCAATTTAAAGGAGCCAGCAAGAACCATACCACAAACCTGAATGCTGAGAATTTTTTTAAATGATTTACCAGAGAAAGGCCCACCTGCCCACTTGCCTGCTCACCTGTCTGACCTCTGCCAAAGCCAACAGGCAAGGAAAGGCTGCTCACCCACCCAACTTCTGCCAGAGCCATTACAAGCAGACCTGACCTCTGGTGTGACCAGAACCTTTACCCTGACTTCAACACGAGGAGAGACCATCTGAGCCTTTGATCCACTAGCACCTGGAGGAGTGACCACCTGAGACACAACCCCAACTGCACCATTTGGAGGAAAACATGGATGGATAACAAGGTAAGAAGATCCTCAACAACACAAAGAGCAGTACGGTACACCAAAAACCAGTGGCTCTACAACAGCAAGTCTTGAACACCCCAACACAAATGAAGCAGAAGAAACGACCTAAAAATAACTCTAGGAAAATGTTTGAGGACATTAAAGAGGAAATGTAAAATTCCCTCAAAGAAGTAGAAGAAAAGACAAACAAAAAATATCAGAAGAAATCAACAAATCCCTTAAAGAAAACCAAGGAAAAGCAACCAGACATGTGAAAGAAATGATTCAAACCTTAAAACCAAAACAGAGGCAATAAAGAAAACACAAACTGAGAAAGCTCTGGAAATGGAAAATATGAGTAAACAATCAGGAACCACAAATGCAAGCATTAACAGAAGAATACAAGAGATGAAAGAAAGCATCTCAGGCGTGGAAGATACAATAGAGGAGATATATTCATCAGTCAAAGAAAGTATTTTTTTAAAGATTTATTTATTTATTATGTATATAACATTCCTTCCATGTATGCTTGCATGCCAGAAGAGGGCACCAGATCTCATTATAGATGGCTGTGAGCCACCATGTGGTTGCTGGGAATTGAACTCAGGACCTCTGGAAGAGCAGTCAGTGCTCTTAACCTCTGAGCCATCTCTCCAGCCCCCAAAGAAAATATTAAATCTACCAAAAGCTTAACATGAAATATCCAGGAAATATGGGACACCATGAAAAAACCATATCTAAGAATAATAGAGATAGAAGAAGTCCAACTCAAAGGCACAGAAACTATATTCAACAAAATCATAGAAGAAAACTTTCCCACCCTAAAGAAGGATATCCCTATGAAGGTACAAGACACTTACAGAACACCAAATAGACTGGACCAAAAGATGTCCCCTCAACATAAAATAATAAAAACACTAAACATACAGAATACAGAAAGAATATTAAGAGTTGCAAAAGAAAAAGGCCAAGTAACATATAAAGGCAGACCTATCAGAATTACACCTGACTTCTCAATGGAAGCGATGAAAGCCAGAAGGTCCTGGTCAGTCATCATACAGACATTAAGAAACCACCGATGCTAGCCCAGTCTACTATACCCAGCAAAACTCTCAAATACCATAGATGGAGAAAACTCCATAACAGAACCAGATTTAAACAATACCTAGCCACAAATCCAGCTCTACGCAAAGTACTAGACGGAAAACTCCAACCCAAGGAAGTCAGTTACACCCACAAAAATACAGACAATAGATAATATCACAGCAGTAGATCCCAAAGAAGGGAAAAACACATGAAATAACAGCAGCAACAACAAAAACTAAAATGGCAGGAACTAGCAATCACTGGTCATTAATATCCCTTAATATAAATGGGCTCAACTCATCTATAAAAAGACACAGGCTAACAGACTGTTACAAAAACAGAATCCATCCTTATGCTGCATACAAAAAAAAAAAAAAACCACACCTCAACCTTGAAGACAGACATCACCCCAGAATAAAGGGTTGGGAAAAGGTATTCCAATCAAATAGTCCTAAGACACAAGCTGGTGTAGCTATTGTAATATCCAATAAAATAGACTTCAAACTAAAATCAATCAAAAAAGACAAGGAAGGATATTTCATATTTGTCTCAGGAAAAATTCATCAAGAGTAAATCTCAATTCTAAACAATTATGTCCCAAATATAGGGGCACCCTTATATGTAAAAATTTTATTTCTTTAATTATGTTTTTGAATGAAAAAAATAAAACAAAACAATGTAAACCAAAAAAAGAAAAAAGAAAGAAAAATAAAATACATGTGTTTAGAGAAAAAAAAGAAACATTACTAAAACATTACTTAAACCACACACTAAGCCCCATGCGCTAATAATGGGAGACCTCAACACCCCACTCTCACTACTGGACAAGTCTGCCAAACAGAAACTTAACAGAGAAATAAGGGAACTAACAGATGTTATGACTCAAATGAACTTAACAGACACCTATAGAACATTCCATCCAAACATAAAAATATACTTTCTTCTTAGCACACCATGGAACCATATACTAGGTAATAAAGCAAACCTCATCAGATACCAAATAAAATTGGAATAACTCCATGTATTGGATCACCATGGCTTAACGTTAGAATTCAATGCTAACACTAATTTCAAAAAGCCCACAAACACATCAAAATTGAACAATGCTCACCTGAATTACCAATGGGTCAAGGAAGAAATAAAGAAAGAATTCCTAAAATTCAATGAAAATGACCACACAACATATCCAGATTTATGGGACACAATGAAAGCAGTGTTAAGAGGAAAGTTCATAGCACTAAATGCCTACATAACAAAGCTGGAAAAATCCCACACTAGTGAGTTAACAGAGCATTTGAAAACTTTTAAACAAAAAGAAGCAAACTCACCCAGGAGGATTAGATGACAGGAAATAATCAAACTGAGAGCTGAAATCAACAAAATAGAAACAATGAAAATAATACAAAGAATCAGTGAGACCAACAGTTGGTTCTTCAAGAAAACCAACAAAATAGGCAAGCCATTATTCAAACTAACCAAAAGGCAGAGAGAGAATATCCAAACTAACAAAATCAGAAATGAAAAGGGGGACATAATAACAGACACAGAGGAAATCCAGAGAATCATTAGGTCATACTTCAAAAACCTGTACCTCACAAAATGGGGAAACATAAAGGAAATGTAAAATTTCATGGATAAATATCACTTAACAAAATTAAATCAAGACCAGATAACCAAATTAAAGGTACCTATAACAGCTAAGGAAATACAGACAGTCATCAAAAGTGTCCCAACCAAAAAATAAAAACCCAGGTCCAGATAGTTTCAGAGCCGAATTCTACAAAATTTTCCATGAAGAACTATTACAAATACTCCTCAAACTGTTCCACACAATAGAAACAGAAGGAACATTGCCAAACTATTTTTATGGGGCTACAATTAGCCTGATACCCAAACCACACACAGACATTACTAAGATAAAATTACAGACCAATCTCACTCATGAACATTGATACAAAAATATTCGATAAAATACTGGCAAACCAAATCCAAGAACGCAACAGAAAAATCATCCACCATGGTCAAGTAGGCTTTATCCCAGAGATGCAGGGATGGTTCAACATATAAAAATCTATCAATGCAATCCACAATATCAACAAACTGAAAGGAAAACCCCACATGATCACCTCATTAGATGCTGAAAAAACCTTTGATAAAATTCAATACCCCTTCATGATAAAAATCTTTGAGAGAGCAGGGATACAAGGAACATACCTAAACATAATAAAGGCAATATACAGCAAGCCAACAGCCAACATCAAACTAAATGGAGAGAAACTCAAAGCAATCCCACTGAAATCAGGAACAAGACAAAGTTGTCCACTCTCTCCATAGCTATTCAATATATTACTTGAAGTTCTAGCTAGAGCATTAAGACAACAAAAGGAGATCAAGGGGATACAAACCAGAAAAGAAGAAGTCAAACTCTGACTATTTGCTAACAATATGATAGTATATTCAAGTGACCTCAAAAATTCTACCAGAGAACTCTTACAATTCATAAATACCTTCAGTATTATATCAGGATACAAGAATAACTAAAAAAATCAATAGCCCTCCTTTATACATATTATGAACAGGCTGAGAAAGAAGTCAGAGAAACATCACCCTTCACAATAGCCAAAACTATTCTGAGAAAACACCATACTGATTTCCAAAGTGGTTGTACAAGTTTGTATTCCCACCAGCAATGGATGAGTGTTTCCCTTACTCCACATCCCCTCCAGTATAAGCTTTCATTGGTCTTTTTGCTCTTAGTTATTCTGACAGGTGTAAGATGGTATCTCAGAGTTCTTTTGATTTGCATTTCCCTGATGGCTAAGAATATTAAACATTCCCTTAAGTGTCTTTTGGCCATTTGAGATTCTTCTGTTGAGAATTCTCTGTTTAGTGTTTAGTTATGTACCCCATTTCAATTGGTTTATTTGGAACTTTGTGTCTAATTTTGTGAGTTCTTTATATATATTGGAGATTAGTCCTTTGTCTGATGTGGGGTTGGTGAAGATCTTTTCCCATTCAGTAGGCTGTGTTTTTGTCTTATTGACTGTGTCCTTTGCTTTACAGAAGCTTCTCGGTTTCAGGAGGTCCCATTTATTTATTGTTGTTCTCAGTGTCTGTGATACTGGGGTTAGATATCCTGTGCCTAGGCACTGAAGGCCACTTTCCCCTTTCTCTTCTATCGTGTTCACTGTGGTTGGATATATATTGAGGTCTTTAATCCATTTGGACTTGAGTTTTGTGCATGACGATAGATAAGATCTATTTTCATTATTCTACATGTTGACATCCAGTTATGCCAACAGCATTTGTTGAACATGATTTCTTTTTTCCACTGTATAATTTTAGCTTCTTTGCCAAAAATCAGATGTTCACAGGTGTGCAGATTAATATCTGGGTCTTCGATTTGATTCCATTGGTCATCCTGTCTGTTTTTATGTCAATATCAAGCTGTTTTCATTACTGTAGCTCTTTAATAGAACTTGATGTCAGGGATGGTGATGCCTTCAGAAGTTCCTTTATTGTACATAATTGTTTTGGTTATCCTGGGTTTTTGTTTTTCCATATGAAGTTGAATATTGTCTGTGAAGAATTGTGTTGGGATTTTGATTGGGATTGCATTGAATCTATACATTGCTTTTGGTAGGATTGCCATTTTTATTATGTTAATCCTAGCTACCCAAGAACATGGGAGATCTTTCCATTTTCTGGTATCTTCTTTAATTTCTTTCTTTAAAGACTTAAAGTTCTTGTTAAATAGGTCTTTCACTTTTTTGGTTAATGTTACTCCAAGGTATTTTATGTTATTTGTGAGTATTGTGAAAGGTGATGTTTCTCTGATTTCTTTCTCAGCTTCTTTATCATTTGTATATAGGAGGGCTACTGATTCTTTTGAGTTGATCTTGTATCCTGCCTGAAGCTAGCAAGAAACTTGGCCCTAGAGAAATTCCCAGGAATCCACAAGAATGACCCCAGCTAAAACCCTAAGCGATAGAGGAAAGGGTGCCCAAACTGGTCTTCCCTATAGTCAATTTGATGAATATCTTAAATATCACCATAGAACCTTCATTTAGCAATTGATGGAAACAGAGGCAGAGACCCACATCAGAGCACTGGACTGAGCTCCCAAAGTCCAGTTGAAGAGTGGGTGGAATGAGAATATGAGCAAAGAGATCAATACCATGATGGGTACACCCACTGAAACAATCTACCTGAGCTAATGGGAGCTCACCAACACCAGCTGGACTGGGAAGGAATAAGCATAGGATCAAATTAGTCCCTCTGAATGGGGCTGACAGTTACATGGCTGTGGCAGACTGAGGAGTCATTGGCAGTGGCACCAGGATTTATCCCTACTGCTTGTACTGGATTTTTGGGAACCTATTCTCTTTGGATGTATACCTTGCTCAGCCTAGATATAGTAGGGAGGGCCTTGGACTTTCCTCAAAGCAATGTGCCTTACTCTCTCTGAGGAGTGGATGGGATTTGGGGTGGGGGTAAGTGGAGGGAAAGAGAGGATGAGAGAGAGTTGGAACTTGGATTGGTATGCATAATGAAAAAGATAGTTTGTTTTCTTTAAAAAAATAAAAACAAAGAAAAATAGCCAAAAATAATATAAAATATTTTGCAGTAACTCTAACCAAACAAGTGGAAGACCTGTATGACAAGAACTTTAAAACTTTGAAGAAAAAAAATGAAGAAGACACCAGAAAATGGAAAGATTTCCCATGCTCTTAGACAGGTAGAATTAACATAGCAAAAATGGCAATTTTACCAAAAGCATTCTACAGATTCAATGCAATGCCCATCAAAATCTTAGCAAAATTCTTTACAGACCTTGAAAGAACAATACTCAACTTCATATGGTAAAACAAAAAACCCAGGATAGCCAAAACAATCCTGTACAAAAAAGAAACTTTTGGAAGCATCACTATCCCTGACTTCAAATTCTAATATAGAGCTACAGTAATGAAAACAACCTGGTAGTGGCATAAAAACAGACAGGAGGACCAATGGAATCAAATTGAAGACCCGGATATCAATCCACACACCTACAAACACCTGATTTATGACAAAGAAGCTAAAAATATAAAATGGAAAAGAGAAAGCATATTTAACAAGTGGTGCTAGTATAACCGGATATCAACATGTAGGAAAATGAAAATAGATTCATATCTATCGCCATGCACAAAACTCAAGTCCAAATGGATTAAAGACCTCAACATAAAACCAACCACACTGAACCTCACAGATGATAAAGTGGGAAGTACACTTGAACA
This sequence comes from Ondatra zibethicus, assembly GCA_004026605.1. Lineage (NCBI taxonomy): Eukaryota > Metazoa > Chordata > Mammalia > Rodentia > Cricetidae > Ondatra > Ondatra zibethicus. Next base: position 111,366 of record PVIU01002995.1, on the reverse strand, counting down.
CATGGGGGACTACTTCCTAAATATAATCCCAGTAACACCAACACTGAGAGCAACAATTAACAGGAATGGGACCTCCTGAAACTGAGAAGATTCTGTAAAGCAAAGGATATGGTCAACAAGACAAAATGGCACTCCACAGAATGTCAAAAGATCTTCACCATCCCACCTTGGACAGAAGACTTTTCTCCAAAATATACAAAGAACTCAAAAAACTTGACATCAAAAGAACAAATGATCCAAAAAAAAAAAAAATAGGATACAGACCTAAACAGAGAAGTCTCAACAGATGAATCTCAAATGGCTGAAAGACACTTAAGGAAATGTTCAACATCCTTAGCCATCAGAGAAATGCAAATCAAAACAACTCTGAGAGTCCATCTTACACCTGTAAGAATGGCCAAGATAAAAAACACTGATGACAACTTATGCTGGAGAAGATATGGGGTAAAGGGAACACGCTTGCATTGCTGGTGTGAGTGCAAGCTGGTACAGCTGCTTTGTAAATCAGTATGGCGATTACTCAGAAAATTAGGAAACAACCTTCCTTAAGACCCAGCAATACTGCTGTTGGGTATATACCCAAAGGATGCTCAATCATACCACAAGGACATGTGCTCGACCATGTTCATAGCAGCATTATTTGTAATAGCCAGAGCCTGGTAACAACCTAGATGCCCTTCAACCGAAGAATGGATAAAGAAAATGTGGTACATTTATACGAGAGAGTAGTATAGAGTGGTAAAAAAATAATGACATCTTGGAATTTGAAGGCAAATGGATGTATATAGAAAAAATCATATTGAGTGAGGTAACCCAGGCCCAGAAAGACAAATGTGTACTTACTCATAAGTGACTTCTAGACATAAAGCAAAGAAAAAGCAACCTACAGTCCACAACCCCAGAGAACCCAGATAACAAAGAGGACCCTAAAAGAGACATACATGAATCTACATAGGAAGGTGCAAAAGAAAAGATCTCCTGAATAAATTAGGAGCATGGGGATCATTATGGGAGAGGATAGAATGGGAGGGGTAGCAAGGGAGGGGAATGGAGAAATATGTATAGCTCAACAAAAACAAAAAAATACTTGAAAAATGTTTTTACCAAATTATTAGCATGTTGTCTTTAAATTTAGCCTTATGAAAAGTGTCAGAACACAGATAAAATATAGACAAGTTCTTTGCCAGAATGTAATATAGACTCTTGTCCAAGTCCCACAAAAGCCCTCATTTCCTTCTGAAACCTCATGATCCTTGCCTTGACTGTCCAGTCTTGTCTTCAGAGATTCTAGGAGAATTCTTAATCTGTTTTATAGAATTATGGGCTTCACCTCTACAAACTTCCCCCAAATTCTTCCCACAAACCAGTTCCAAAGTGACCACACTGCCAGGCATCACACCATGACCCCACTCCTGGTACAAATTTCCTGGGTTAGCCAACTTTCCATTGCAGTGACAAAATACAGCAAGGAGGCTGGAAGGAAAGACATTCTTATTTTATCTCTTTTTCTGGGGGCTATAGTCCATTGTCATTGGTTCTACAGATTCGCGGCCTGTGATGAGGCAGAGCACCATGTCAGTTAGATCACGGGACAGAGACTTCATGCCTTGAGGCATAAGGAAACAGGTACGGAGTATAAGTTACAACCTTCAGAGTTACATCCCTAGTGACCTACTTCATCCAAGCAGGTCACACTACTTACAGTTTCCAGAACTCCCTATATTAGTGACACCAGGAGGGTATCAAACATCGAACACATGATCCTATGGGCCATTTCACACCAAAATCATAATTGCAGAGGTAACGCTTTTTGGTAATGTCATTGATTTTATGATAGGAATGAATCATCACAGCCAATTTTAATAGTTCTAAATACAAAGCAAGGTTCTGAGTTGAACCCTGTCACCCACAGTTCAGCTTCAAGGACCGTTTTCCCATGTGATGGTGTTTATGCGTCCTCTCTCACACACCTTGTCATCCTTTAGTGGTGCCATTGCTTCCTCTCTGCCTCACCCTCCTCCAGCATTCAGTGATAGAGAGTTAGAAGGTATTTTCACAACATGACCAATTGACAAAACAATAATAGTAGGTTCCACCCTAAGCCTTGCAGCCTCCCAAGACATGGGCTCAATTTTCATGAGGTTTATGCAGTCAGCATGAACTCTTCCCTGGGACAGTCATGCTGCCCAAGAGGTCAGTATTGGCACATGTAAAATCTAGCGCCAACTAAGAGCACGGATGTCTTTTCTCCCCTAGCAGTCTGTATAGCATCTTCTAGCTCTTCGAAAGGGAGAATGTCCAGTCTGAGACTGATTTCTCTGTGTCCTGCAACCAAAGTGTGGGCTATGGTCTTACCAGGGTCTTACCATCTAGTTATGGCAGGCAGCCAAAGACAGTAGCAGTAGTCTGCAGCCTCCAAGGCCTCCTTGATCAATGCTAACACTGAAGTTTCCACTTAATAATCCATGTCTTTTGGAAGTTTCCATTTAATAATCCATGTCTTTTGGAAACAGCATTGTCTACCCATACAAGGTACCTCCATTCTATTAAAAAATAACTTTTGTTATTTTTAAATAGGTTAAAACTTAGTGTGTTTTAATAAGACTGCTTCATACATCCTAAGTTTTGGTTAGTCCACTCCTGCCTCCCTTTTGCCCCCTCCCTGCTTAAACCTTTAACCCCCTGCTCCTCCCATTCCATACAGCACCTGTATTCTTCTATCCACTCTAATTATGTGTTTTAACTTGGGTTAGAAGATCATAGGTTCTGTGAGCTTTGTCACATATTCTGTGTCTTGCTACCTCGTCCCCCACAGCCTTGTTTCCTCACCCCTATTCCATGCTTGGAACTTTCTTCCCCCAATATCTCCCTATTTTCACTTCATCTTTATTTCTTCTACCGCTTACCACCTCAATGTGCCCTTCCTGCAATGAGCCATTTCTAGTTTCTTGGCTTTCACATATATTCCATATTAAACACACACAAAAAATATTTGAAGCTAGGCATCAGTATAAGAAAGAACATGTGATGTTTGTCATCCTAGGCCTGGGTAAGCTCACATGATATAGTCTTTTCCAGCCCTACCCATTTATCTTATATTCAAGTTCATTATATCATTTTCTCTATAACTGGGTAATATTACATTGTGTAAAAGTACTACACTTTCAGTATTTATTAGTTAGTTGATGGACATCTAGGTCGTTTCCATTTTCTGGTTATTGTGAAAAGAGCAGGCAAAACATGGATGAGTCAGTGTCTCTGGGGTAGTTTGTAAATCCCTTTGTGTCTATGCCCAGGAACAGTATAGCTGGGTCACATGGTAGATACATTTCTAGTGTTTAAAGAAACCTTCAAACCGATCTCCACAGTGTATAGTTTACATTCCCACCAACAGTTTATCAGGGTCCCCCTATTCCTACAGCCTGGTAAGTACTAGCTTGAGCTGTCATTTGTATTTCCGGTGATGCCCATCCTGACTGAGATGAGATTGGGTGTAAAAGTAGTTGTGATTTGCATTCCCCTGATAGCTAAGGATGCCGAGCACATTTGACGTGTTTATTGACCATTTGTCTTTCTTCCTTTGAGAGGTTCCTGTCTAGTTTTGCAGCCCACTTTTAATTGGGTTGTTCATTTTCTTACTACTTAGATTTTGTTTAGTTCCTTGTATACTCTAGACACTGATCCTATCAGATGGACACCTGAGGGGATTTTCTCCCATTTTCTGAACTGCCTTGTCACTTAACTGACAATTTGTTATGCTGTATGGAAGCTTTTAAAATTTCATATGCATGTATTTGTCAAATGTTGGCCTTATTTCCTGTGTTATCAGAGTCCTGAGCCTGTGAGTCGAAGTGTATTTCCCACCTTTTCCTGTGGAGATACTTGAACTATCTGGAGTCGAGTTTTGTGCAGGGTGAGAGACAAGAACCTGATTTCATTCTTCTGTGTATTGGAAGACAGGTTTTCCATCACCGTTTGTTGGTGGCCATGTCTTTTATTAACTTTCTCAAAAATCAGATAGCTGTAGTTGCAGGGACTGAGTCTTCTATACAATTAATCAATGTTTTTGTGCCAATACCATACTGTTTTTAATGCTATGTTCTATAGCCTACTTTGAAATCAGATATGATGATATCTCCTGCAGTGTTTTGTTGTTGTTCAGGATTGCTTTGGATATCCTTCATCTCTCTTACCTCCACACAAATCTTGAGATAATTTTTTTCTTATGTCCGTGAGAACGGCCCTGGCATCTTGATTATGACTTCATTGAATCTGTAGATTGCTTTTGGGAAGATGGGCCATTTTCACATGATTAAGTTTTTGTTTGATCCGGGAGCAAGGGGGGTCTTTCTGTCATCTAATGCCTTTCTCTCTTTCTTCCTCCAGTTTCTTCAGGTTTTCACTGTACAGGTCTTTGGCTCCCTTGGTTAGGTTTCTGTAGCAATTGTGAATGGTCCCCTTATCTTCTTTCATTGTGTGTCACTGGAATAGAAAAAGGCTATTGATTTTTTTGTGTGTGTTTTTTGAAAACTGCCACTTTACTAAAAGTATTCATCAGCTCTAAGAGTAGAGTCTTTGTGACCTCATATATAAAATCATATCATAGGGAGACTTCGACTTCTCTTTCTATTTGTATCTCTTTTATGTCTTTCTTTTGTCTTATTGTTTGGGCTAAGACATCAAGCACCATATCTGATAGAAGCTGAGAGAGTGGAAACCATTGTCTTAGTCCCAGTCTTAGTATGAGTGCTTTGGGTTCTTCTCCACTTAGTGTGATATGATGTTTGGTATAAGTTTGTCATTGCTGGTAGCCTTTATTATGTTCAGCTAGCCTCCAGACAGCCCTAGACTCTCCAGGACTTTTTTCATGAAGAAATGTTGAATTTGTCAAGGCCCCTTTTCATCTACTTAGATGGCCATAACAAACCTTTAAACAAATTAAGGAAAAGAAGGAGAAAAGACCCAAGTGAATAAAAATAGAAATGAGGAAGGAAAGATTGCAGACAACAGCAATGAATTTTTTAAATCATAAATAAATACTTTAAAACCTATATTCCATTAAATTAAGAAAATCTTCAGGAATGGGTGAATCTCTAAATGCATATGACATACCAAAATTAAACCAAGATGAAATACATAATTTAGACAGATCCATATCTATAGCCAGCAATGAGATTAAAGCAATGATTTAAAAAATACATCCAAGTTTGGGGTAAAGGTGGTGATGGTAAATAAGAGAAGAACCAGAGGAGAGGGAGAGGTAGGTGGATTTGATCCAGACATGTTTTATGTAAGAATATGAAATGAAATATATTTCAAATCCCCCAACTAAAGGTGCCCAGTATCAGGTAGATTCACTGCAGAATTCTCTCAGAACTTCAAAGAAGCACTAACATCAATATTACTCAAATTGTTTCACAAAATAGAAAAGGAAGAAAGGGCAAAAATCTTTTTATGAAGTCAATATTACTTTCATGCCAATACCAGATAAAGGCACAACACACACACACAAACACAGGCACACGCACATGCACACACACAAAAAAAATTGCAGACTAATCTCCCGGATGTACATAGGTAAAAACATTCTCAATAAAATTCTTGCAATATGAATTCAAGATCACATCAAAAAGGTCATTCATTATGATCAAGGTAACTTCATTCCAGACATGCAGGGATAGTTCTAACATTATTTTTGACCTGCCATCATCAAATTCATATTCCAAAATGTATTAATCAACCCATGTTATGTAATTCTAAATTCAAGCTAAAATAACCTCACACAGCTTCACCCCAACACACTGTGAGCCAAATACTAGTTGTGCTTGGATGCTTTCTGTGTCTTTCCAGAGACTTCATGGCCGGTTCGGAGCCAGGACCCAGCATATGTCTTCTGAATGCAAAGCCCAGCACAGTTTCCACCTGAAATCCACCTTTGGCTGCTTGTCCTCTGTGCTGTCCCTATTGGAAATGAGGTGTCTATCTCCCTGGGCTGTGCACTAACAACACAGAACTTATTTTCCATCTCTAAAGTAGCTGCTCCCCTGGGATTCCCCTTCAGACAATCTCTGCCAATTTGCTGGTGACTCTGCCTGATTACTGGGTTTCTAATGAGCTCATAAAGTATGGGTGACTAGGCCAAGAACAGGGCCCCAAAGGATCTGGATTCTGAGCCAGTGACCAAGGGAGGTAACCCATGAGGATTCAGTCTGTGTGCTTTGGGGATCCTAATGAGCAAATCTCACTAACAACTTGCTCCCACTGAGCAGAAATCATTAAGCATAATTATAAGGAGTTTGGACTTTTGACCCGTCCCTCAGTAGGCCAACTTGGCAAAATGCTTCTACGATTTTCAAATTGTCCTGCTACCACCAAGTGAAAACTCACAGTCCACGGGTCTAGGCGAACCACCTCACTCTTAATCTGTAGAAGCTGATTCTAAACATCTTGGTGCCATACAGTGCCAGAATCAGGAAACCTGGACAACCTCAAATGTTCATTTAGTCAAATACCCTCAAATAGGGAGGAAGCAAAGACAATGCAGAATTTTATAAGCTTTGTGAGTTGTTTTATAGTAATCATAAGTTGAAGATGCATAAATCATAAAATCTTCACAAATGGGTTATTACAGGGATATTGGAGACTCTGCAGTTGCATCATCAAAAGCCTTGCTCAGCATGCTGGCATTTCATGAAAATTGCTCACCTGGAGTTCCGTTCGTAACTTGCAGGCAGATCAGGGATGGATCCTTTGGGAGTCTCTTCCCCTGAGTAAAATTGTTATTGCTCAGAAAACCTTGGGGAAGGGCTATGTGCATCTTGTAAGTTTTAGGAGCTTCCTAAGACTTGTGAGCTGTTTACTTTCTGAGACTTGAAAGTTTAGTCTAATTCCTAAGTCTTTTTAAAAATAATTTGTTTTTATTTTATGTGCACTGGTATTTTGCCTGCATATATGTCTGTGTAAGGGTGTTAGATCTCCTTGAACTGGAGTTACAGACAGATGTGATTTGACATGTGGGTGCTGGGAGTTGAACATGGATCTTTTGGAAGAACAACCAGTGTTCTAAATGACTGAATCATCTCTTCAGGCCCTAATTCCAAAGTCTTAATAAGTCTTTCTCCAGGATAATGTTTCAAGTCACAGGAAAAAGCTATACAACAATATCACAAGCCATCCATTCTAATATAAAAACCAATGTTGTGAGGAATGAGACAAAGAATGAGAAACCCTACATGTTCAAGCACTTGAGGAACACTCCTGTGCTTACAATGGTCAGCAGCAGAACCAGCATTGTTAAGGGCTTTTAGTACTTGTTGCTTTCAGCACAAAACATCCTGAATTATTCAGGTACAATTATTCAGGTACAATTTTTAAGAATCATCACTCATGCTGAGTGAGCCTTTCGATGGTGTGGCTCCTTTGAAACTCCCATATCCCTGTAAAAGTCCCCCTTCAGGAAGGTTTTATGATTTATGCATTTCCTCTTTATAATTAACACAAAACTTATAAAAAATTTTGTGTTGTCTATTCCTCCTCCCTATTTGAAGGTATTTGACTAAATGAACATTTGGGGTTGTCCAGGTTCTGTGATTCTGGCCCTGAGTGACACAGGAAGCAGACAGTGATGACTGCATGTCACTGAGCAATCCATTGCACAGTCCAGGATCACACCCAGGGAATGGTGCCACCTACAGTGGGCTGGTCATCCTATCCCAGTTAATAAAATCAAGATAATCTCTCCAGGTGCCTGAGGCTGATCTCCTAGCGGATTCTAGATCTTGTCAAGTTGACAACACCAACCATCATAAATAAGTTCAACCTCAAAGAAGAGAAATTCAAATTTCAGTGGTTAGGAAAACCATGCTTGAGTCAGACACTTATTGATAATGTAATGTTTACAAGATGAATAGCATCCTGTATGAGACAGGAATATCATCTTTAACTGGATACCTCACAAGAATGCTCAAAATAGACACATCTAAAAGAAACCCTTTAGTATTCCCTTCCCAGCCTTTTCTTTACCCACTTCTGCATCCTCCCCTCAAGTCCAGCACAGATTCTCTTCCCTTGAACTCTCCCCTCTCACACTATCACCCATTTTCCATCATTATCTACAGCATAGGTGCAGCTTTACTTGTCTCAAAAAAAAGTGGAAACAACGACATATATGTTAGAATATACACTGAAATCTTCCTTGCTGTTTCTAGAGGACTGCTGAGAATGTTGCTTTGCAGCTGAACAGTGATCTCTATAGATCTGTAACAGTAGACAAAGGGTGTCAGATTTGAGCTGACTTCATTATCCTTCAAACTGTCAAGCTGACACTTCACAATGCCAAGATGATCCATTTCCCCATAACCCAGGGGCATTGCAAATATCATTCTTTAGACTTTAAAATGTGCAAAATACACACAGATACATTTATCATTTTAAATAATTTACAGTGTCTCTCATGGAATTGAGTGCATTCCATTCTTGTACAGCCACCATTACTGCCCATCTCCAGAACCCTTTCATCTTCCCCACTAAAATCTGTATCCATCGAAAAGAACATGTTTTTAATCTATAACAACCAAAACAGCATAGTGCTGGCATGAAAGAAGTCACATAGACTGGTAGAACAAAATAAGAAGTCCAGTATCCAAATCTCAATCTCTCTCTCTCTCTCTCTCTCTCTCTCTCACACACACACACACACACACACACACACACACACCATGTGTGATTCCCCTCTGCATGCTGTGAATACGTTTTATTACAATTGGTTAATAAAGAAACTTTTTTGGCCTATGGAAAGGCAGAATATAGAAAGGTGGGAAATCCAAGCAGAGATAGAGAAGGAAAGAAGGCTGAGTCAGGTAGATGCCATGTAGCTGCTGAAGGAGAAAGATGGCAGAACCTTACCAGTAAAGCCACAGTCTTGTGGCAATACACAGATTAATAGAAATGGGTTAATTTAAGATATAAGAGCTAGCTAAAAATATGCCTGAGCCATTGGCCAAACAGGGTTGTAATTAACATAGTTTCTGTGTGATTCTTTGGGACTGAATGGCTTGGGGACCAGGCAGTACAGAAACCTCCATTTACATAATGACACCCAATGTGGGGCAATATACATCCACATAAAATCTAAGAAAGCATACATAAAAGGGCCTCTAGACCCACAGAAACAGGAGTCAATTGGAGCTTCTTGGTAGTTGTATTGTTTCAGATAGGCTCTGTTTGCTGACTACAAGCAGAGGCGTGGCTTCCTTAGGAGAAGGCTTCCTGGTTTGTACTGGTTGCACAAACTGCTCTTTCAGGAGGTCCCACTACAGAGTACTTAAATGGTGTTTGTGAGCAGAGAGCTACAAGTTCCTTAATGGTGACATAGACTTGCTGTATCCCTGGAGCTGGGGCAGTGAGCAAGACTCTTGGAGCTGGCAGTACACATACCTCTGCCAGTTGGATGAGGTGCAGCCAAAAGGCAAAGCCACAGCATTAGCTCTAGCCATGCTGCTTAGCATTTTAAAAAGTGCTCCTGGTCAAATAAGCATTACAGATATACAGTAAAGACAGATTCAGACAAAAAAAAGAGCTCTAAATGGGTCACAGTGTTAGATAAATGTCCATGGGCTTAGGAGAGAGAGAAGAAAGAGTATAGATAGTCATAGGTTAAAGGAATAAAGATAATAAAATAAATATTAAAAAGTAATAGAATCAAAAATTAAGTCACACATCAAAATGGAATCTGCACAGAGAGTCTTAGTTATGGGTATTATTGTGCTCTCTTTGTATTCTTTTGACTGTTAATAAGTTAACTGCTGAAAGACATTTGATTCTGAGGGCTGTTAAGCTAAACAAACATATTTATTTTAAAGGTATCTTTATTTCTAAATTTGAATCTAAGAACATGCTACTTTGGAAAAGAGGTTCTGCTTTTGTTTCTACAGAAGATGAGAACCTGTGGATTCCTTCCAGGGTAATGTGGTTTTAATGGAATAAGATCCCTTGAAAGGTCTCTGCAAACCCTAAAATTACTTCTCCCAACAAACAGCAGGAAGTAGTTTAGAGAAAACTACACCCAAATTCCCAAAATATTTGTTTATAAAGGTTTATTTTCATTTTAAAAGGGTTTGTTATAAATGATTAATGGTCACAGTCAATTTCTAAAAAAAAAAAATAAGGGGGGTATGATATAGAGATGAAAACTTTGCTTTGGTATGGATCTTGGTCTATTGATACAAATTTAAGGTCAGTTTTGTTACACTATGTATATGTATTTCTGCTCTTATTTAAGATTGTGTTTGTGCAGCTCATTTAAAAATGTAATGCATAGTTAAGAAATAGAGATTAATAGATAGTTATCTGTAATAATCAACTTTTAATTATGTTAGTTAGGTTTTCTAGATATACAGAGATATATTTCAGTTAGATAGATAATATTCAACACTTCAAAGACATACAGAATATGGCATTTAAACAGTTTTTAGAACTTAGACTTCTCTTGACAGCAAGCCATGTCTGTTTCTGGCAGCACCAATTACTTCAGAGAGGTTGATGGGCATTGAAGAAACTTGTTATGGAATTTGCCTTTAATGTGACAAGGCTAGCCATTTGAGCAAGAAACTGTTCTTGCCTGACTACTTGACAGTCTGTTGTATAAAATGGACATGCAGGACCCACAGAAAAATGACTGCTGAACTTGTCTAAAGAAGATAAGACAGTCAAAAAAGTCTACTAGATACTATGAACCTGTAGACTAAAGATGGATGTCATAATATTACAGAAAAACTTTGGGTGACTGCCCAGGAAGCCAGATGTCTCTGTCAATTCTAGAGTTTTGGAAATTTGTTACAGTGTATTTCCTGTTTACTTAGGTAATATTATATTCTTCTGGGGTCTTTGATGAAGTTGAAGACAGATACTTGCAGTTTTTCTTAGTTATGATAAAAGAAAAATTAGGTATGAAACTTTAGACTCACAAAGAAATATTGCAACTATATTCTTGCTTGATACTTGTTTGTTATATGTAATTTTACTGGTTAAATAAAGTTAAAACCTTCTTTTTATTTAGACAGAAAAGGAGAGAAGACGTGGGATTCCGCTCTGTATGCTGTGAATATGTTTTATTATCATTGGTTAATAAAGAAGCTGCTTTGGCCTATGACATGGCAGAATAGAGCAAGACAGGAAATCTAAACAGAGATAGAGGAAGAAAGAAGGCTGAGTCAGGCAGATACCAAGTAGCTGCTAAAGGAGAAAGATGCCAGAACCTTACCAGTAAGCCACAGATGAATAGAAATGGGTTAATTTTAGATGTAAGATCCAGCTAGAAATACATCTGAGCCATGGGCCAAAGAGTGTTGTAATTAATATATAGTTTCTGTGTGATTCTTTGGGACTGAATATCTGTGGGACCAGGCAGAACAGAAACCTCTGTTCACACACACACACACACACACACACACACACACACACCCAATTGATTTTCAACAGCTGTACCGAGAGTTTGTGGTGTGTGGGACACTCTCATTAGTGAACAGTATGGCAAACTGAATGTCCATATGCAGATAGAAGCAAAAGCCCCATTCATTCACACATGTACAAGTCGTCTCAGAATAAGTAAAGACAGAGGTAAGTGTGAGCATGAGAGCCATGAAGCTACTAGAACAAAGCTCAGGGAGAATCTTCAGGACATGGGCTAGAGCAAAGATGTTCTAGATCCCAAAAGCTAAACAACCAAAGCAAAACAAACAAAAAGTCCCAGACAAATTAGATTACATCAAACTGAGAAGCTTCTGCACAGCCTCAGAAACATTGGAGAGACAAGAGGAGGCCATGGGGTAGAAAGGGCGGCCGCTTTAACAAGTGCTGCTGAGCATTCAAGATCCAGATGTGGAATACTGATGCTCACTCCTAATCTCTCTCCCTTTACAAAAGTCAACCCAAAATGCAATGTGGACTCTAAAATGAGGATGGAAACTGAAAACGTACTGGAAATCACAAGGAAAAGCCTCAAGATTGAGGGAAGGGCAGTGACTCTCTGGATGGGATGTGGTAGTCCAGAAATAACAGCAAGAATTAGCAAGTAGAAATGGATGAAATTAAAGCAGAAAGTACCCCCCAAATCAAAAACCAAACCCCAAAAAGCCAGAGTGAAGAGACACCCTACAGAATGGGGAAAAAATGATGGCATCTGTTCATCTGGCAAGGGATTAATTTCAAGAACGTGTACAGAACTAAAACCATTAGGTACCAGGAAAACAAAAAATCCAGTCAGTAATCCAGGGGTGAAGCAGGCAGACAGTTCTCAAATGAAGAAATAGAAATGGAGACTAAATACATGAAAATGATCAATGTCTTTGGCCATCAGGGAAATATAAACCAAATCAAGAGATTCTATTTCAGCCACTACACAATCACTGTCATCAAGAAAACAAATGCCAAATGCTGGCACAGAGGCAGAGCTGAGGGTGGGGGAGACATCGGCACTGTTGGTGGAATGTAAATAGCTCTGATGCTGTAGAAATCGATGTGAAGTTTGCTCAAAAACTAACACTGTAATTTGCATATAATCCAAATATATCACTGCTGGATACAGAACCAAAATACTCAAAGCCAGCTCACTTGAGACACCAGCCCATCCATGTTTGCCCAACACTGTTCACAACAGCCAAGTCATGTAATCAGCCTAAGAACAGACTGATAGATAAACAGACCGAGACCATGTGGCATATATGGGCAAGGGAGTTTTATTTATCCACAAAGAAGACAAAACTATGCTGCTTTCAGGGCATGAGGCTAAGTGAAATAAGCCACAGTCATATATAGTACTGTGGTTTGTTCTCACATGTGGATTTGCAGGAGGAATGAAAGTAAAGAGGGAAGAGGAGAGTCACAGAGGGCGTGGGTGTGATCCAAACACACTATATGTTGTATGAAAACGTTGTAATAAATCCCACTATTTTGTATGATTAATATGTGCTAAAAATGCTTCAGCTTAGAGTCACACAGAACACCCGAGAGAAGTTATATTTCGGCTCCAACCACTGGCTCTGCTCACAATTCAACTCTGCTTTGGGAAGTGTGAAGACTCCCAGCTTCCAAAGCTGCACGGTACCAGATACCCGAGAAGATCAACTTAGAAAGAGAAAAGGTTTAGTTTGGATTTCCTTTCTCTTAGAGTCCCATTCCCCCTGCCTTGGTAAAAACCATTAGACTACATTCCTAAAGCTAGTCACCAAAGTCTGTTCCCTTATTTGACCACTTCCTCCTCCTGAGACTGAATCCCAAGGTCCACTTAGCCAAATATTGACATCCAGCAATCAGAAGGCCCCCTTTGGTTCACCTAATTAACATGCACGATTAAAATTAAACACCTCATCCTAACATGGAGTTTCTCCCTTTACTTTTATAAACTGCCATTTGCCTACGGGGCCATTCTGTTGCCTCTATCCAGAGGCAGTCCTCTGTCCCTCTGGGACAATATTCCTGTCCCCTTTCCCTTGTCCCCTTCCCTTCTCTCTTGTCCCCTCTTTTTACTACCGCACCCTGGCTCATTCTGACACAGGCCTCCTCTTCTTCTCTTCTTAAAAGTTTCACCTGCAAGGTCATTGGCTGCTGTTTTTCTGCCTGAGTCAGAAAGCAGCCACTTTAACTTTCCTTCCCCGCTCATAAAGGATCTCTGTGAAGACAGGTGTTTGGGTGTGGCTTGTACCTAATCCAGGGTCCAGGAGGGAACCCCGCTGTACGGGGGTCCCCTTCAATGTACACTGATTGCATCAATCCATCTCTATTCATGCTAGCTTCTCCCTCTGCCCCATCAGTGTTGTCTCAGCTTCAAACTCTTTTTATTTTTATTTATTTATCAAGAACCCCCACGAGTCCAATTTGTGCTGCCCCTACGCACTTAGATGAATCTCACTCCCTCGAGTTCAAAATACTTTCCAAATTCCCTTTTAATTTTTGACAAATACTTTATTTGTAATTTATGTGATACTATATTATTTCTATTGCACATAATATATCATTGAAAAATCTCTGTGAGTTTTATAACATTCTATCTATTGTTGATTTCTGTGGCAACCTGAGTAAGTCATTTGTATGATTTGAAACTTTTAAATGTATTTTATGCTTAGTATATGATGAATCCTGAGTAATTTTTCATGTGGACTTGCAAAGGATATTCACTCTTTCGATAGTGTGCTGCGGGCTGCAACATTGTTGTTGGTGACCACACGCAGAGGTGGCCGCTGTCCGTGCTCCAAAACAAGTGCTTTGCACATGCGCCTCTCCCGAACAGGCGATGTCAGATCTAGCCTATCCCTGACGACCTGTCAATCTAGCGCCATGAGCTGACCAATTGTTGAATGACACCTCAGAGGCGAGAGAATTTTACTATATAAGCTCGCCGGTCTCGGTGAGCTGGGTCTCCTGTCTTCAGCTGTAAGAAAGCGCCTTAATAAAGCGTGATCGAGAAGAATCCTGGTGTCCGCGTCCTTTCTGCTGGCAGACGGGGCGCGACAATAGTGGGTCTAGGGTGTTATGAAAAGCTGTCAGGATGCATTGGGTGTTCGTCTTGTTCAAGGGTTCTCTGTCACCATTGCTCTAATGTCTGTTACTATAACAGAATACCAGAGTGTGGGTGCTTTATAAAGACAGGGAATTTATTTAGTGAGCAGTTGTGGGTGGTGAGAATCCACCCAAGGACCCCATGTCCAGCTTTTACTGGGGGTTCTTTTGGCTAGGTCACATGCAGAGAGGGAAAGGGAGGAAACTGGCCCCTGCAGAAGTTGTCAAAGGCAGGAAGTGGCTTCACTTTATAGCAACTTGCCATAAACTAGATGTGACAGCAAATGCCTGTACTTCCAGAAATTGGGAGGCAGAGGCAGGAGGATTGCTTCAAGTTTGTGGAGAGCTTGGATTACATGGAGAGTTCCTGGTCAACCATGACTATAAAACGAGATCCTGTCTAAAAATTTTTTTAAAAAAAATCTGCTTTTGTGAAAACTATCCCCCAAGCCCAGCATTAATTCCTACCAAGGGCCATGTCCCATGGCCTCATCACCTCACACTCAAAGTCAAGAACAAAGGGGCCAGAGAGAGTGAAAACCATGGTGTGGAGAGAGCTGTGGACCCTAGATGAGAAACGGGCCCTGCTTTCTCCCACTTCTGGAGAAGCCCATGTTCCCGCACGTTAATGGCCAATCCTATCTCGTCTCCTCTCTCTGCTTCTCCTTTCATGTTTAGCAAATATCCATCACACAGAGTGGGGACTTCATTATGACATCGCCACAGGTGTTTACTACGTATGTAGCTTAGCTCCTGTTTTCCAAACCCCTTTCCCTTTCTTGTTCCCTCCTTCCTGTTGGCTCCTGTCCCCTCCTCACACACTCTCCTTCTATTGCCATGCCTTTGTTGTTAATCTAAGTGCTGCATATAAAGGAAACGTATTATATTTGTCATTTTTAGTCCGGGTTATTTTGCTCAACATCTCCAGTTCCAATCATGGCTCTGAAAATGATATCATTCCATTCTTCTTTATGGTTAAATAAAACTCCATTATGTATTTCTATCACTTTTGAAAATTTATGTGCCGATGGGCTTCTAAGCCAATTGCATAACTTGGCTCCTTTGAATAGTGCCGCAGTGAACACAGAGATACATACATCTCTGTGGTAGAGCTTAGACTCCTTCAGATAGACAGCAAGAAATAGTCTGTCCAGGTCACACAGCAGTTCTATTTTTGGCTTTTAGTATAAGGATTGGTTTTTCCCTCACATCCTTGTCAGTCTTTGTTGTTGTTTGTTTTCTTGATACTGCTGTTCTGACTGGGATAAGATGAAATAATAATCCAGTTTTTATCTTCCTGATGGCTAAGGAGGTTAAACATATTTTCATGTATTTACTGACCATTTGTAACTCACCTTTTGAGGACTATCTATTCAATTCATTTGCCTGTTTGTTAGCATCATTTGGACTTTGCTATTTTCTTTTTAAGTTCTTTGAAATTCTATTAACCACTGTGACACGCACAACCGGCAGCCTTCCTCATGACCTGTAGCCACCTCCTTACTGTTGGCTGCTCTATGAGCATCTGAGTTTCACACAGTCCAAAAGACAAGACCCTGCTCTTGCTGTCTGGGCTGTTAGAGCTCTCTGCAGAAAACCTCTGTTTCTGTGTTTTCCCCTGGAATTTTCAAAATGGTTGGTCTCTCATTAAGATCTCTGATCCATTTTAGCTGGTTTTTATAGGAGGTAAGATTCAGGATCTGGGTGCATCCCATAATGTGGATATCCAGCTTCAAGGACCAGTGTGGACACTTTCTCCTCTCCAATGCTTTTGGCAACCACATCAAATATCAGATGGTTACCCATGTGTGGTGTGCATTTTGAGTTCTCTATTCCATAACCTTGGTCTGTGTGTCTGTTTGTGCTCACGCCATGCTGTTTTTGGTTACTGTGACTGGGTAGTGTAAGTTGAAGTCAGAGATTATTCTTCCAAGCTTGCTCTTTTTTTAAGAATGCCTTTGACTATTGGGTGGGTATTTCGTGCTTTCACATGAATGTTAGGATTGTTTATTCCTAGTTATGTAAAGCATGCCATTAGAACTTTGAAAGGGCTTCAGTAAATCTTAGATTGACTTGGGTTGTGTAGCCATTTTCACATGTTGATCTATGGGCATGGGAGGTCTTCCCATGTTCTAGGGTCTTCTTTGGTTTTCTTTCTTCAATGTTTTAAAGTTTTCATTGTAGAAGTTTTTTTCCTCCGTACTTTTTCTTGTTTCAAATGAGATTTTTTTTCCTGGTTTATTTCTCCACAAGTCCATTACTGGTGTGTAGAAAAGCTGCAGGATTCTGCATGTTGATCTATCTCCTGCTACTTGCTAAAGCCTCCATCAAATTTCAAAGGTTTCTATTAGAGTCTTTAAATACAGATTATGTTGTCTTAAAAGTGTATTATTTTTGCCTCTTCCATTGTGTTTGCATCTGTTTTCTTCCTTTTGCTTATTGCACTGTTAATAGTTCAATTATAACATTTAATAAAAGTGAAGAGGTGCGTACACTTGTTATGAATTGGAAAGGAAATTCTTTCGACCTCTCCCCATTTGGAATAGTGATTACTGTGCATTTGTTTACATCCACTGCTATATTGAGATGTGTTTCTAATACTCCTAGTCATTTCTAAGGTTTCATTATGAAGGGATGCTGAAGTTTTTCAGCCCTTTCCTGCGTATATTTGATAACCATGCAATTTCTGTCTTTAAATCCTTCCATGTGGTGTATTTTATTTCTTCATTTGCAAATGCTGATGCATCCTGGCATCCCTGGGATGAAACCAGGCTGGTCATGGTGAGATGCTTTCTGTGTGCTGGAGAATCAGGTTTGATACTCTGCGTCACGTTCATTTTAGAAGCCGCCTCCATAGTTTTCTTTCCTTGTGTCCTTATCTCGTTTAGGTGTTTGGGAAACACTGTCTGCATAGGAGTTTAACAGTGTTCCTTCCCTTCATAGCTTCCTATCTCATGCAATATTTTGAGGAGTGCTGATGTTAATTCTTTAAGGATCTGTTGGGAATATAAGCTGTGATTGCCACAGCCTGGGTTTTTCACTGCCAGAAGCCTATGACTTCTTCAACTCAGTACTGTGTGCTCAAGTTGCTGTGTCTTCTTGAGAGGTCATATGTGTCCAAGGAGTCATTCATTTCTTCTCAATTTTCCCATGCACTGGAATGTAAGTTTTCAAAGAACCTCTAATTGTTTCAATTGACTACACTGCATTTATTTAGTTTCTCTTCCTTTTAAATTTTTTATTAGACTAAAGGATTGTTAAACATCTTTATTTATTGAAAGAATCATCTCTTTGATTCACAATTCTTTGTATTGTATATTAGTCTCCATTTATTTTTCCTGGTATTTGTCATCTAATTCCATATACTAAGTTACTTATCTGCAATATATCTGGCTTCCTTTAATGTAAACACTCACAGCTAAAAGCTGTGATATTCCTTGATTGCTACATTCCAAAGCACTTGTAAGTTGTGTTTTCATCTTCATTTGAGCACAAGCAGTTTCAAATTCCTTTACCAATGGTTCAGTGACCTACTGATCACTGGAGAGTGTGCTGTCGAGTTGCTGTGTGTTAGTAGTGGCTGGAGTTTCCAATGCTACTAATGTCCCATGTTTGTCCATCTTAATCTAATAATACACAGTATCTTACTTTGTGTGTATTCTCTTCTGTATTTATTAAGACGTGCTTTATCACCTAAAATATTATCTATTTTAGAGATGGTTGTAAGGGATCCCAAGAAGACTATGTATTCTATACTTGTTTGATGGAATAGCCAGTAGATATCTTTAATTCAATTTGATCTGTGATACAGCTTAACTATAGGGTGAGGGAAGCATACCAAGGGATGAGTTTGGAGACAAAAAGTAGTGCAGGGGATTCCACACACCTCAAATGTTACATGGTGTGTAAGTGGAACAAATATTCTAAGTAGAAGACAAGGTCGGCTGATTTTTTTTTAATGTGCACTCTGAACTTAAAGCCTGTGGTTTGCCTTTTAAAGACAGGTTGCTTTGCAAATGTTGGCTTAGAATCTATGTAGTTGCTTATCCAAGGATCCTGGGAAGCTGTCTCATTTCTTTTGCAGTTTCCTGAGTTGTCAGTGGGAGCAAACCCCTTTCTCCTCTGACAAGCGTCCATCACAAAGGCTGGAAAGCATTAAGTCAGCATCATTGATCCTCGGGAAGAGGGCCACTGCAAGCCAAGGAAAGCAGAAGCATTTTCCAAACATTCCTGACTGCACAATGGCCCGATACAACTTGAACAGCCAAAACAAATTTCATCCTGTGATTCGCTCCCAAGTTCCAGACCCCACACCAAACCTGAGGCAACCTTTGTGGTTCGTGCCACTGTCGCACTGCTCAGAGAGAAGGTTATCCAGCAGGAATGTCCCACCGGAGCACCAAGGGCTTCTCAAGCATCCATGGAGCATTTACGGTTAGCAGGATGTCACCGCAAACAGTTGGCAGAAAGGAAAGCCAGCGGGACAAAAACTATCCAGACATTTGTGGCGCTTCTCCAAATTTCAGTCAGTGTGACTTGGCTGGTCGAGAGAACGTCCTCCCCAACACACACTTTGCTACACACCCAGAGTTCTCATGTCTCTTGTTTTGTCAGGGGAAAGCACCTGGTAGCATTTGGGAGAGAGCCCCACCCCATCTCTGGGACTTTTAAAAGCTGTAACCAAAAAGGGGACTCCTGAAGAGGTGAAGCAGATTGGGAGCAAAGATCCTGCTGGCCATGGTGTTTGCTGTGTCAGAGAGACCATCTGAGCCAAGAAACCAACAGATAGATACAGATACCCAGCTCAAATGTCCCCAGCCTGCGCCCAGGCCACCGGCCTCTGCTCTGCATGTCCTTCCACCAACCCTTTTAGAAAGTCCCCATGGCTGGGAAGGGCTGGCCCCAGTTCCAGTTACCCTGTGATGAATAAGATAACTTCAGGCTGTGCCTTGACCTGAGTCACCCCACTTTCCAAAGCAACAGTTTCAAGTTGAGTCATTCCCTTTTGAGTCCAAGTGACAGGAGGATGACATGTTACTCATACAAGTAAAAGCCACCACGGTGCGTCCCAGGAGGCACAGACAGACCAGTTATTTATCTGTGTCAATAAAAAGCGACACCTGTGAAAGGATCAGATCTCATCAGCAACGTTGTCCACAGTCTTCAGTCACATCCGAGGCAACCTCAACCGCGACTTTAAAAACGGGAGTTTTGAAAGAGTAGTAATACTCAGACCAGTCACGTGGCTGCTTGTCCTGTTCTTCGACCAGGAAAATTATCACAGTGAAGAACTCTCCCCGCCTGTCCGCAGTTCCAGTTCAAGCATGGCTCCTCCTGCCTGTTGCACTCAGCCCTCCTTAAACTTTTGACACTGCCGTTCCTTGACTGTCCTGCATTGAGCAGCTTGGTGTCCAGGCTCTGTTGCGAATCCCTTATATGGCCACTGTGACTGTGTTAACATCCCTCTGCTCTGTTTTAGGCCTGTCCCTTTGGTGTCTCTGTGGCCCACTCGAACCCTTCTAGGAGAGCCCCAGTTATATTGCTGCAGGGAGTGTAATATAGGATCTGAAAGTCATTAAAATTAGTAATGAAGACTAGAATGGAATAAAAGAACCTATGCTAGACAATGGCCACAGATACAGAGTGAAATTAAAAAGTGCTCCTCAAGGTCAAGATCATAACTAGGAAACCCACAGAGACAGTTGGTCTGACTTGCAGGAGCTCATGGTCTCTAGACCAACAGCTGGGGTTCCTGCATAGGACTGAACCAGGTCCTCTGCATGTGGGCCACAGTATTGTGGCCTGGGCTGTTTTTAGGACCCCTGGCAGTGGGGCCAGAATCTATCTCTAGAGCATGAACTGGCATTTTGAAACCCATTTCATATAGTGAGATTCCTTGCTCAGCCTTGATGTGAGTTGGGGGTGAGAGGGATGGAGGGCTTGGTCCTGCCTCAACTGAATGTGACAGGCTTTGTTGACCCCCTTTTCTGAGGAGTAGATGGGGGTGGATTGGGGAAAGGTGGGGGAAAGAGGAGGGAGGGGGAACTGTCGTTGGTATATAAAATGAGTAAAATAAAATAAAAGTGCTCTTGAATAGCAAATAAAACTGACGGCTCGTGAAGATGCTGTCGTTAAATAATAAACTAAAACTATACAAAGACACAAACGTGTCCACCTGTTATTGGCACAGCTTGTTTATGACAGCGACAGCTGAATCGCACCCCTTTCCAAGGAAGAGAACATCTGCTCTTTGCTGGAAGCAGTGTCCCACAAGCCTCCCCTGGAGTGATTCTTCCCTAGCTGTTCGCTGCTATCCAGCTAGAGCTGAGGACCCCCTAGGTTTGCCCTCTGGTGTGTTGTCACCTCCTGACTCCAGGCTCGCGGTCAGCAGTAGCCTCACCGTCCATTTGTCGCTGCTGCTGTGAATCCGGAAATGATGGTTACATGGGTGCCTCCCGGCTGTGGCTGTTAACCTAAGTGGGGGCAAGGACAATGACCGCTGTTCTTGGGGACTGCTGTTGCTGTGAGAGCATGCCAATAAATGCAACGACTTGTCTGGATGCTCAAAAATTCAGCGCATCAAAGCTGATGCAGGATGTGATGGAAACCACAAAATCCATGTCATCCTCTGAATAAACGGAATTCAAACAAAAATTCCTTGAGGAAAACGCCAGGCTAGCAAGTTTCATGGAAGTTGCTATAAAATGTAGTAAGAAATAATTTCCATTTTAGAGAAACACTTTTCCGCCTGAAAACAAAGGAGGGGACTGTGTTCCAGTTTGGGACTGAAACTAGTAAGACCCTGCTACCAAACACAGAGGACCTTCTAAGAACACAGCTGGCAATGTCCTTGTTAACTAAAATCACAAAGTCTCTAAAACATTAGTAAACCTGAAAAGGATACCATATTCTCACCCAGCGGGCTCTCTGTGAATTCAAATTCCCCATACTGAAAACAAAACAAAACAAAACAAAAAAAAAACCCACCTCAGCAGAACCATTTGATCATCTGATCAATGCAGAAAAATGTCTGGCAAAAAGTCAGCAGCCATTCAATGTAAAGAAAAAATAATTCCCCTCAAACTAGAAAAGGTAAGCTACAAAACCTGTGGCAACCTCATGGCTGGCTATGGAAAGTGGAGGCTTCCCTCAGGTCTAGATGAAGGCCAGAGAGTAGAGAGCAAGCCAGAGCTGGCAGAAAGGGTGGTAAGGTGCACGCGTACATTGAGAACATAGCCCTTGAAGCTCTACCCACAAGTGCAAACACTGGCAGTGGCTCCAGCCTGGAACCTGGAGGAAGCACAGTGTCTGTATTTTAACAAGCGTCTTCCACCCCTGGGAATATGGCTTTCTCTTGCCCAAGAGATCGCCTGAGGGAAGGCCACGCGTGGTGTCTGAAGGGAAGTAGGCTACTGCCCACTTCTGAAAGGAAATGCAGTGGCTTCCTCAGTATCTCCAGGGTGCATAAGGAGTGTGCAGCTGCAAGCCCAAGTGCCCAGCTGAAGCCCGCAAGCGCCACCCAGTGGCAGGTATTAGAATTTGGGATTTCCCCCACATCCCCCCAAAATTGTGGGATGCCGTGACATGATCTGGTGTTCAAGATCCAGGGTGCTATGGGGCCGGGACACTGCCTCTAGCTCTGATCAACATAAAATAAATAACCCAGGAACCTAAAATTCCTCCAAATTCCCATAATGCCTTAGGAATCAGTGCCCAGAGAGTTCCAGAACAATAGGAGAGGTTATCAGGATAGATCAGGGCCTGTGGGAAGTATTTTTCCTCAAGACCTAAGAAAAGCTACCTGAGGGACTACCAATCCTGTCCTCACGTGGGCAGTGTCCAGGAAACAGCTCTCTGAAGTTTTCCCCAGCATCGTACTGATGAGACCGCCGACGGAGGAAAGGCGTCTCTAGCAGGTGATGAGCAGCAGTGAGAGAGCCACGCAAGAGCCCCATGCGGGAACCTGTACTGAACTGAGCAGTGGCCAAGGACCGGGCTATGTGGCTAATGGGAATCTAGTCTACTGAAAGGATGCCCACGTGGGGGTAAGGTCTTGCTGGGAGTGAATATGGCCCTCCCTCACCACACCTCGTGTTGAGGCATGGTGTCTCCGGTGGCAGGCATGAGAGATGGGGCTGTGTGGGAGGTACTGAGAGCATGAGCAGAGTCCTCCAGACAGGCCGCAGATGCTAGTGCTGGCCCTAAGTTCTTCCTCTGGTGGGACTGGGTTGGTGAGTTTGAGAGTGGGTGTCAGGGTTTAGATGCTGAGCATTTGCACGCATGCCCTTTCTACAAGCTGGCTCACCACCTCACATGCCCTCTTAACTGAGCAATGCTCTTGTCCTCTGGCGACACAGCAAGAGTGCTTTGCCAGGTGAGATCCTGGTCTTTTGACTTCTCAGACTGGTGTGATCTTCTGTTAAGTAATCTGTTTTCTTTATACATTACGCAGTGTCCAGTACTCTGTTGCAGCGTCTGAAAAATAGACTAAGGCACAATTTCAGGCATCCCTGGAAATTTGACAGAACCTGCTATAAGCCCTAATCTGAGAAGCCTCTCTTTCCAGTGAACAGGGGTGAATGCAGGCTCGTGGCTGCTCAAGGTACTGAGAACAAATGATGGTTGAGTGGTGGGCCCTAAACAAGGCATTGGTGCCATCCCCTCCATGGCTTGGGGAACACGGTGAGAGAAACAGCAGAAAGGATGTAAGAGCCAGAACATATGGACAAGAACTGTGGGCACGACAGTTCTTCTGGGCAAGACAGAGCCTTTGGAATCATGAGCTTCCAGCAGCTGTGCATGCCTGTATTGGGTCTGCGTGAGAATGGATCTGTCACCAGAGAGGCATGGGTGGAGGAGGGTCCCAGGGGGTTCTACCCTCCCAACACCGCTAAACTGTTTGATCCTTGTAGATTCAGACAGAGAGGGAGTCATTGCTTTCAGCTTGCTAATGTACTGGTGACCCCACCGGGCACCGGTGGATAGGTCCAGTCTAGTGCTCACACAGATGGTCCATGTTAAACTAAATGGGTCACAAAAGAAAACTTAAAGCCATGAATCTGGGGAAGGGACTGGTGGGGAGGAGGTGAACTGATAGGGAAGGAGATAAGAGCTGGGGAGTCATCAGAATGCATTGTACACATGTGTGAAATTGTTAGTGAACCAAATTAATCTGTACAACGTGATTTTTATCATCATTTAACAGGGCATCTACAGGAGGCCAGCAATGCAGGAGGCCATGGACACAGCAAAAGTCTTTCTTGCTGCTGATGAAGAAGACCTTCCTGCCGGGCAACCGGCATGGCTACACAAACCATTCACCTCTCCCAGGCAATGTCAAGAGCTGGTCTCCTTAACTCTGGGTACCTATAACTTTATGAAGTGTGAGGCATGGGTGGAGGAGATGTTATAACCATGATTATTTTAGAGGCTTGGGTTGGCCAGTGTCCCCTGGGAGCTGGGAAAGGACCCTCTAGTCCTGAATTCACAGGCTCCAGGAGGAAGAGGTGTCCAGAGCTTTGGCTCTTCCTGGGAACCTAAGTAGATGCCCAAATGGACAATGAGCAGAGGGGAACGTGAGACCCACCACACTGCCCTGTGTCCAGACAGCTTACTTGTGGATACAGTTGAACAGGGAAGGGCTCTCTATCTGCTCAGCTAGTAACATAGACATCAGGCTATTTCCAGCTTCTGAGAGACAATGAGGGGAGCAGAAATACCTAGGCGGTGTGTGGAGTTGCACACTAATAAGCGTCGACTTCTACAGCGCAGTAAGAAACTGCGAGACTTCTTTTGTAGAGCGGCTGGACCGTCTTGCTCACAGCAGCAGTGTGTATGAGAGTCTGGCTTCCCTGGATCCACCATCCTTAGCAGCTGTCTTGTGTTCTGTCTTAGCCTCTCTGAGAAGCTTGTTGGCCTGCTTGGTCATGATTGGTGTGTGACACCTACTGGCTGATGGCAGTTTGTGACTCTCCTTTGAGGAAGGGTTGGTTATGTTATCAGCTCACTTCTAACCTAGGTTGAGCTTTGTTCTCTCGTTCAGTCTCGCTGAAGACATGGGTAGGCTGAGCATTTCTTGACACCCCAGTCTTGCTCTCCTGCCTGGGCTCAGTGACTCGCTGCCCACCCTAGCAAGTCTGTTTGCTTTAGACTTAAGCCGTGGTGTTTGTGCTGGTCTTTCACAAGAGGGATGTCACTGACAAAGTCATAAGCTCAACCTTCCCTTTCCCTCTCATGAATGATGACACTCACAAATTGTATGCCCGGGTAGGGCCTTACCTCATCCTCTCCCGAGCTAGACCCGGTCATAACTCTCC
Organism: Ondatra zibethicus; assembly: GCA_004026605.1. Classification (NCBI taxonomy): domain Eukaryota; kingdom Metazoa; phylum Chordata; class Mammalia; order Rodentia; family Cricetidae; genus Ondatra; species Ondatra zibethicus. Next base: position 86,497 of record PVIU01002995.1, on the reverse strand, counting down.
ACAGAGTCACGTCCCTCCCTGCCTTGAAGAGTGAAGGCGGCTGTAGTCAGGACAGGACCACATGGCCAGGAAATGAGTGGATGGAGAGGAAGCTCTGCCAAAGGTCTGAAGGCTCCGTCAGGGTGCTGGGGACAAGTGACAGTGATGCCAAAAGGGCTGAGTTCCTTGCCAGTCCATACCATCCGGCACAGGAGACCAGAGCTAATTGGCGGTGTGGGGCAGATCCACTTTACCATAGGGTAATTGGGCCCCGGAGTCCCACATCCTTGTGCATGGGGAAGGTGTATCCTTTAAACCAGCTCTGGCTCAAGCAGGTCAGTGGCTCTCAGGGTTAGTCAGGCTGTAGCAGAGGCCAGTGGTCTGGGGGTGACAGTAGGCATGGAGAAGTGGGCTTCAGCGGACTGAGGACAGCCACACAGACTCCAGCAGATCTCCAAGGTAGGGGACCATGACTTCCTTCCCTGTGAGTAAAGGGACCACTGTTCTCGGAGCTGATTGTGCTATAGAGGCTCCTTGCCCCCAGACCCCTAGTTCCCGTTGGTATGTGCATGCACTCCCAGCACCCCCACTCCCTGTGTCTGCGTATAACATCTTCTCCAGGTGCCAGTCCCGTTTTCCTCCCCCAACTCCATTTGCGTGTCCCTTAGGACATGTCCCCTTGGCCAGGAAAAGGGAAGAAACATTCTGAGCCTCAGCAAGTGCTGACCTCTGCCCCCATCCACTTCTTCTTCAGCAGAAGCTGGCCTGCACCCTTGCATACAGCTCTTTCTCCCTCTGCCTGTGGTCAGCTGGAGGCATTTATGCAGGGACATCAATCCTCCCTCCCAGTGTTCAATGTCAATAAGCCAACCCCATGGACTGCAGGGCAGGACCAGCTGCTGTTTCCAGAGCCCAACTTCACTGTAGCCATGGGGTGATGATGGATCCGAACCAAGGACCCAGCCTCTGGGAAGACTGCCCCTCCCTGCTTCCCACCTGCTTGCTCTACCCTTTGTTGTCCCACTCTTTCTTGCTTCCTCCCTCACCCACTTAATCTTCTGTGGCCCATTTTGGTGAATCCAAAAAGACCCACAAGTCTCCCTTGCTGTTTGGAAGTTTGAAGGCCACAAGAAGCACAGGGCTCAGAGGGAGGCTGAGAGCATCTTCCTCCCACATTTCCCTTCAGAAGTAGGACCGCCCTCTTTCCCGACTCCATCCTAGGATCCTGCCATGATTCTTTGGGTAGCTAGGCATGTCCCAGACTGTAATGAGAACCCAGTACAGTACCACCTCCAATTCCAGGTTCTAATCCAAGGCAAAGCCTAAACTCCTTCCCAGTTGCCTGGACTCTAGGCAGGGCTGGGGACTCTGGGGCAGATGTGGCAGAGGTATTAGTGTTTCCAGGGGCCCCTCACTTCCCAGGCCATGCCATGACCATGTTGTCAACTGCCTTCCTGTCCACTGCCACTCAGACTGCAGAGTAGGAATGTTTCCATGGTCTTTCTTGGGAACCACCCTTCACACTTGCCAAAAGTCTTTCCAGACATTGGAGGAGCAGAGACTCGTGTCCTGTGACCTCTACATTGCTCTTGTGAGCCCCACAAAACTGAGCTCTCAAGACTCCACACCCGACAATCTAGCTCTTGTTCAAGATGACAGAGAAGCAACGGGTGAGCTGGACTGAGAAGTGGCAGGTAGGCGAGTCTCTGGATTTCCTGTTGTCCTCTCCTGAGGGGTCTCTGCTCTGCATGCAAATGCATTTCCTTCCCCACTGTTTGCTTAGTGTGGTCCTGGTCACTAATCAGACAGCCCTGTCCCAGTCCTGTGCCCCTGGACTCCCAGCAGGGAGACTCTACTTGGACTAGCTGGGACCTCATGTCTCTGTCCCCTTCCTCAACATACGCCATGGGTCACCGTCCTGTCACATTTCTAGTCCTTTTTGGCCCATCAAATTCACATCTGGTACCAATGATTTATTGACCAGGATAGAAAATGTATCTGGCACTGCCCATAGCCAAGCCCCATCAGCTCCCAGAGGGACCAGCAGCTTTAAACTGGCTCCCTTCCTCCCTTCCTTTGCTGGGTACACCGCACCAGTCACTTAGAATGTGGATCAGCACTCATCAGAATGATGGCCAATCCACCAGCACTCCCAGGTCCTTCCGTTTCTCTTCCCCTCTAGTCTGCACCATCCCTCCAACTGGACTGGTCTTGACCACCTTTGCATCCCTCAGCCATGTAGTATGTAGTCTCTGCCTTCTTCTTCTCAGGGAACCACATGGCAGATCCTCACCTCTTGGACACATTCCCCAAGTGTCCCTTCTTGCTGCTGTTGCCACCCAGCTGTGCCCAGTCCCACCAACCTGCTCCCTCCGAGTCCCCACCTCCTCCCAGGCTAAAGAGCTACACATCTTGACTGCTTCCTGCTTTACTAAAATTCACAGTCCCTGTAGGTGGTGGGTTGGGGCTGGTGTTTCCCCTGATTCCTCCAATTGATTGGAGTGACTGCCTTACAGTGGGCACTCAGAAGCTGGATGGGTGAAGATCGCCATCCCAGCTTTGCATCTGCCTCCTGCAAAGTCCTGGTTATCACGGTTTACTCTCTGCACTTTTCGTGGCAATCGTGGGCACCAAAACCCAGCATGTCCCTGATATCTAGGTTCTCTTCCACAATGCACTGCCCAGGACCCAAAGCCCCAAGAAGGCAGAAGCCATCTTTATGATTTCCAGAACAGTCTTCATTGTCATCCAGGAAGGTCCTAGTTAGCAGGGACATATGAGAAGACTACTTTTCTCTTTAAATTTTGAGGCAGGATCTTGCTGTGAAGTGTAGGCTATCCTCGGGCTCATGGTGATCCTCCTGCCTCAGTCTCAAAAAGACAATTTTTTAGTATCTATTTAGAAATCCCTGTTATGACAGTGTTATAGATTGTCTAGATAAAAAGATCATGTCCTCTGAAAATTGGAACAATTTGTCTATGTCTTTATCCCTTTTGGAGCAGGGAGCACAAGGGAGCATTGGTATACAATATAGTGAAGAGCCCACTGCACCTCACCATGGTGGGTTGGAGGCGACTCTGAAGGCTGTGGGTTGCTTTGGTCACATTATGAGACCTGACTTCCCTGGTTAGTGGATGTGTTCTAGTGTGAGCATTTTGACAGCTCATTATCTAGCTCCTGACCTTGGAGGTGAACTGTGTTCCTGTGTATCTTTTGTTCTAACCAGCCGCACAGCTATTTCCTGGGACCTCCTCAGGTTCCGAGAGTGTAGTAAAACCTGAGGCCACTATGTGAGCTTTCCCTCCGCAACCTTAGTCAAGCGTTTGTGGCAGGAGCTGGCTGCCACTAAGGCAGATGTGGTAGAGTCCTCCATGCCCCAGATTGTCTCACACGGCGCGGAGGAGCTCTGAGATCTGCGCAGGTGAGGCGTCTGGGCCAGTCCCTCTTCTCTGAAGCCTCCCCAACAGCCCTGATGGTCTCATGGTGACATCAGATCTCTGTTGTCACCCTGCCAGTGTTCTTAGAAATCAGCCCCTCACTTAAGCTTCCTGTATTCACCCTTACAGACTGCTTTCAACACTGGGTTACAGGTGCCTCCTCTCACTCGTGAGGGGATCTGTAAGAGGACTGGGGCAGCGCACCTGCGGGGAGCTCAGCATGAGAGGCGCTGAAGTTTGCTGTCCCTGCTCCCCCTTTGCCTCCTTCTCCTAATGCTGGTTTTTATTTTTTGAGGGAGATATTCTGATACTAAGTTGAAGTAACTACTTTTGATAAGAGGTTATGTAAGTAAAACTGTTTGGGGCATGGATTGTACTTGACAAGACTCAATGCTTTCTTTTCACTTTCATCCTCGACTCCAGCTGAGTCTTCAAGTCCATGTATGCAGATGTGTGCAGCCGACTGTCCGCTGGGGTCAGCAGTCCTCTTTGCTGGGTGACCCTATCCTGTTTGCATTTTTTCTCACAGCTGGTATTTCTCTTAATCCAGTGCTTGCTCTGCATCACCCCGCACGTTTTCCGGTCTCCTTTATTTCTATACTCTTTTGTTGTTCTTTCCACGCTTAAAGGATCCACGTGCTATTACAGCCTGAGTTACCTTGAAAAGGTCTGGCAGTGTGGTAGTTACAAACCCTAGGGATAAAACAGCCTTCTGACTTCCTCCTGTGATACAAGGCCAAACACGTGGTCTGCTTATTGCAGCCCCAGCCACACCCAAGATTCCCTCAAGTATTAAAATGTGGCTTGTCATCTTCCCAAAGAAGCGTTACACTCCATCGTGTATCTTCTCAGTTGGCAAGGACGGATGTGTGCCACTTTGACAGGGTGCCAACGGGACCTGAAGGACTGAGGGGTCTTTAAAATGGTTGTTCCTGTCACACATCCCTCTTTTGTGGTTAGTCCTCTCCAGTGGTGATGCTCTTGGTCCAGGATTTCTCTTCTGTCTCTGGTTGGTGACTATGACACTTGAGTTTCACACTAAGGGAGGGGATGTGAGTCCCTGTACAGAATAGGTGGTCAGTAGTCAGGCGGTGGTGGCACATACTTGGGATCTCAGCACTTGGGAGACAGAGGCAGGTGGGTCTCAGTGAGTTTGAGGGCAGCGTAGTCTATAAAGCAAGTTTCAGGACAGCCATGACTGTGACACAGAGAAACCCTGTCTCAAAAGCAAACAAACAAACAAAAAGACAGAATCGGTGGTCAGAAGTCTGGCCACAGCCGCACACAGGTGGCTCCAGGTCTAGTGTAACTGGCCATATACTCTCACCTCCTCATGTGCATTGTCCTGTTGCATTCTTGACTCTCAATGTTTTGGACTGGAGACTAAATCTAGCCCAGTTGGTCTTCCAGTTTATAAAATGTTTTATTCTGTCTGGATGCTTTAGAATTCTTCTGCCTTGAAGTTGCATTCATGTGAATCTGTGTGTGTGTGTGTGTGTGTGTGTGTGTGTGTGTTGTTTGTCACTGTGCATCTTGGGAGCTATAGGAAGGCTGTGTTATGATTTTTTCTTTGAGTGTCCACTGCGTTAGTTATTTTTCTTGGGTGTCCACTGCGCTAGTTACTGTTCTTGGTGTCACTGCGTTAGTTACTGTTCTTGGGTGTCACTGCGTTAGTTACTGTTCTTGGGTGTCACTGCGTTAGTTACTGTTCTTGGGTGTCACTGTGTTAGTTGTTGTTCTTAGGTGTCACTGTGTTAGTTACTGTTCTTGGGTGTCACTGTGTTAGTTGTTGTTCTTGGGTGTCACTGTGGTAGTTTCTGTTCTTGGGTGTCCACTGCATTAGTTACTGTTCTTGGGTGTCCACTGCGTTAGTTACTGTTCTTGGGTGTCCACTGCGTTAGTTACTTTTCTTGCCACTGGGACAAAATACCTGACAGAAGCCACTTAAGGGAGAAGAGTTTTGCTGTGGCTCAAATTTGCTGTGTTTCCCTTCTCATAACATGGAAAATTAAGAAGGAGAAAGCATGAGCCTTCATCAGAACCATACATGGCCTTCACCCCCACTTCACCTAACTAGACCATATATCTTAGCTAGGGACCAAATATTGAAACAACATGAGTCTGCAGGAGACATTTTACATTTACTTTTCAAACCATGATGTCTTTGAGGGCCCTTCTGTCAAAGGTCTAGTCACAGCCTGGGGAGTTACAGGGGAACGGTGAAACCTTCTAGGGGTCTTGTGGGAAGGAGTTAGGTCACTGGACATGTGCTCCTGAAGAGGAGATTGGGTCCCTTAGCCACTTTCCCCCGATTCCTGCTGTCATGGGGTGGACAGCCTTCACCACACGCTCCCACCGAGCTGTGCTTGAATCACCAGAGACTGCGAGCAGCAGGGCAAATGTCCATGCACCAAAGCCTCTGAAACCCCAGCCAAAACAACGCTTTCCCTTCTTACATTGAATCTCTGATATCTTCTAGTTACAATGATCAGACCTGCCTGACAGGCTTGCCCTTTTAGAATGGCTGGAAAAACTTTCTATAGCATTAAGTGGCCAAACAAAGCCAGGCCCTTCCTGGGTGGTTTTATTCAAATACTTGTTCTAGGCTAATAAACCAGCCTTCTGCCTATAGCCCTGCATTTCCTCCTCAGAGAGGATTCTCTGCCTTTATTTCTGAACACTTCTGCTTACTCTGTGACCTTTGCCTTCATAGTCCATGATAGTAATGCCAGGTGGTACCAGTCACTGCATTTCCCCATCTTAACATTGCAGATTTCTAGCCAGCAACCACATGGGTCCACGTTTTTCTGCTGTTGGTATCTCATGAAGAGAGCAGCGGCCCTGGTGTTAGAAGATGTTGGTTTGCGCCCTGGTGCAGCAGTGGTCTCAAGTGCACAGACAAAGTAGAGACATGCCACATTCCCAACTGTGCTGATGGGTGAGGAGAGGATTTGTGTCCCATACTTGGACATGGAAAGAGTAAAGATGTTCCTCTTGTGGAGTCTGCTTCTGGTGACCGTGGCTAAGGGCAACAACTAGACTGGCATGACCGTAGCTTCCGCCCTGGGTGACTCCTCCCTTAACTGTGGGCACCTCCATACTATTCTAGACTTCCTCCACTTGGCTGCCTACAGACCCAGGAGTGCTATCTTTCTCTGACTCAGAATGGTGCTGAAACTCCTGCATTGCTGATGGCTTATGTGGTCTATAGAGACAGGGATGGAGCCACTGCCTTGTGCCTGAAGCAAGTCACGAAGGAGGGCCAGATGAAAGGGTCACCATAACCTAACCCACTGTCCCAAGAGTCCTGCAGACGTTGTGCCTGTTTTAAAAATCTTTTCTGAAGCCAAGCAAAGGTCCAACCCCTGCTAATGAGGACAGAATGCTTAGATACAAAACAATAACCCCAAATGACCCTAGCAATTGTGAGCCACTTGCCTAGAGAACAGGTATAAGAAGCCCAAACCACTTCCAGATTCAGAGATTTACCAGAGGTTTCCACACTGCAAACTACAATCCTGAAATCACTATGGAGAGAAGGGAGTGTCAAAAATATATTTCTGAGCACAGTATCAAAGTCAGACGATATGAAATTAAGTACTAACTACACCTGTAGTACTTTTCTCCTTCCTTGGTGTTTGTAGCAGCCAGGTGTGACACTGTCTACAGACTCGGCTGCCTAGTCTCCCTGCCAGTTGTCCTTCTGCCTCTGCCAATGCCCTCTCAATTCTTTCAGGTGCAGAAGGATGAGGGGGGAGAACATCACCAAGGTCAGCACGTTCATCCTGCTGGGCTTCCCCACAGCCCCCAGGCTGCAGTATCTGCTCTTCCTCCTCTTCTTGCTCATCTACCTCTTCGTGCTGGTGGAGAACCTGGCCATCATCCTCACTGTCTGGAGCAGCGCCTCTCTCCACAGGCCCATGTACTACTTCCTGGGTATCATGTCCACCTTAGAGATCTGGTATGTTTGTGACATCATCCCTAAGATGCTGGACGGCTTCCTCCTGCAGAGGAAACGCATCTCTTTCATTGGATGCATGACTCAGCTCTACTTCTTCAGTTCTCTGGTGTGCACGGAGTGTGTACTCCTGGCTTCCATGGCCTATGACCGCTATGTGGCCATCTGCCATCCCCTGCGCTACCAAGTCATCATGACCACGATGCTGTGTGTCCAGCTCGTGGCCTTCTCTTTTGCTAGTGGCTTCACCATCTCGATGATCAAGGTCTACTTTATCTCCAGTGCCACCTTCTGTGGCTCCAACGTCTTGAACCACTTCTTCTGTGACATCTCTCCCATCCTCAAACTGGCCTGCACCGACTTCTCTACTGCAGAGCTGGTGGACTTCATTCTGGCCTTCATCATTCTGGTGTTCCCTCTCGTGGCCACCATCCTCTCCTATGGGCACATCACCCTGGCTGTGCTGCGTATCCCTTCGGCCACAGGACGGTGGAGGGCCTTCTCCACCTGTGCCTCCCACCTCACTGTGGTCACCATCTTCTATACAGCCTTGCTTTTCATGTATGTTCGACCCCAGGCCATTGATACCCGTAGCTCGAACAAGCTCATCTCTGTTCTGTATACGGTCATCACACCCATCTTGAACCCCTTGATCTACTGTCTGAGGAACAAAGAGTTTAAAGACGCCTTAAGAAAGGCCTTGAGCTTGAGTCAAGCACCATCATAGGAGGGAGGGCACCTTCTGATACCAGAGCATCTCATGATCATGTATCCTTGGTGATGAGGATGTGGAAACACTTGGCATTGGTATACTGCTGAAGGTATTTGGAACACCACTTTTTCCTTGGCATTTAGACATGATGGGCGCTGTTTGGGTAGTGATGCCATTCTATCACCTTCTACATGTGAGGAGAGCAGAACTTGGTAAATTGTATGCATTTTCCAAATCACCTTAAAATTATCATCCACATTTCAGAAGACTGTAAGCCCTTCAGGGCCAGGAAGGTGAGGTCTGTATTCTCAGCAGGTTTCAGTATGTGGAAGTATGAAAATACTGAAGCATGGCAAAATGAGCCCCAAGAGTCCCCAAAGCACAGTGTATCTGGGAACTGTGAAAGTCCCTCAGACTTATTGTAGCTCACAGGGCACGCTCTGTGACTGTTCTGGGGAACGAGCTTTAGCCTTTTCCCTTCATACAGCTCTCCTTACAGCCCTTCTGCTGCTGAAAAAGCATAAACTCTCTTTATAGTTACTGCTTGATTTGATCCCAGTCAAATGAGGACCATGCCTTCCTGTTGTTATTGGTTCCTTAAAACCCACCACAGTGCCTGCTGTCTCTGAACCAATCAGGAGACAGGCTGGGTGTGATGGCTGTGGCATGGGAAACAGAAGCCTGTGGAGGTTCCTGGGACAAGAAGATAGAAAACCCACAGGAGCCGGTTGAGGAGAACTGGGCGTTGTGGCCCACACACTTTAAAGCAAGAGTCAGTGTGGTTTGTGTTGAAAGATGGAGAAGAGGAAAGGATTCCACATAAGCCCCACAGCAGCAAAGCTCAGAGGCAGGAAGCAGCTAGAGGGTGCAGAGTGCAGAGATGCTGATGGGTTTAGAGTTTGGTGTTTGCTAATGAGGGAGATGTTAGGGGCAGAGTTCCCAGAATGCACAAATTCCCACCTAGGCCTCCTTGCAGCGCTGTAATAGATGAAAGGGGGTCCTCCCAATGCTGGAGAGACTGTGCAGACATGTTGGCCTTTTGTAGAAGTGATGAGCAGCCCTGAGACTGAGCAGTGAGCACATGGGTGGGAAGGGATTGTTGTTCGTTACTTTATACTCTTTACTCTTGTTGGCTCTTTTGAAGGGCCTGCTACCCAGATCCCAAATAAATCATACATGGAGGCTTATTCTTGGTTATGAATGCCTGGCCTTAGCTTGGCTTGTTTCCTGCCAGCTTTTCTAAACTTAAATTAATCTGAGTACGTTTGCCTCTGGACTTTCTCCTTTCCTTACTTCTGTATATCTTACTTCCACTCTTACTCCATGGCAGGTTGTGTGGCTAGGTGGCTAGCCCCAAATGTCCTCCTCTCATTGTCCTCTTCTTGTGCCTCCCTCTTCTTCCCAGATTTCTCCTTATATTTATTCTCTCTGCCTGCCACCTGCACCTGTCCTTTCTCCTGCCTCACTATTGGCCATTCACCTCTTTATTAGACCATCTGGTGTTTTAGACAGGCAAAGAATCACAGCTTCACAAAGTTAAACAAACGCAGCATAAACAAAAGCAACACATCTTTAAATTAATCGTTAAATTAATGGAATGGTCCAGAGTGTAAACAAATGTAACACACCTTAAAATAATATTCTACAACATGGCATGGCCAATGTTCAAGTGAGTATTGGGATTATGGTGGTGAAAGCACAGACTCTGTTTCCTATAAAAGGGTGCCTGTTAAGTATTTACCGTTTTTGTTGTTACTATGGTAAGTCATGCTATGAAGCTCATCTCTGCTCTGTACACTGTTCTCACACCCATCTTAGGTAAATCAAAGTTTGCTCACCCTATAAACTTTTCATAGTATATATGGAATGAAAATATCCCTTCTGCTTCTTCTAGTTGCTTTTTCTATTTCTTTGATAAAATATCCAGATAAAAGTACCTTATCAGGGAAGGTTTATGTGGCTCCCAGTTGCAGTTATAATCCAGCTCGACAGAGGAGTCCCAGTGGCAGGAACTTGAGGCAGCAATTCACACTGCATGAGCACTCAAGATATAAAAAGCAAACACTTGTGCTCAGCTAGCTTTCTCCTCTTCATACGGTCCAGGACCCAAGCCTAGAGAATAGAAAAGCGCTGCCCACTTTTCTTGTGGCTCACTTCAATGAACTAATCAACATAGTCACTCCCATGCATGTACAGAGGTTAAATATTTCCTGACAGGTGTGCCTGGAGGCTTGTCCCTATACCACCTAGGTCCTTGGTGATTGACAGTAAACATCACACTATCAAAATCATTGTACAGATTTAATACAATCCCAATTAAAATTTCAATAACATTCTTTACAGAGATAGAAAGAAACCCTAAAATTCATGTGGAAAAACAAAAAGCTTTGGATGGCCAAAGCAATCCTGAGCTAAAAGAATACTGCTGGATGGTTGCCACCATCAGATTCAAGTTATATAGTAGAGCCATAGCAACAAAAACAGCATGACACTGGCACAAAAATGGACCTGAAAATTCATGGAGCAGAACAGAGGACCCACTGGAGAAAAGACACCTTAAACAAATGGTTCTGGGGAAACTGGATATTTACATGTAGAAGAATGTAGATCTTTGTATCTCACCCTACACAAAAAATTAACTACAAATAGATCAAAGATCTTAATCTAAGATGAAAAACTCTGAAACTATTAGAGAAAAATTTGGGGAAACACCTAAAGATATAGGCCTAGGCCAGAATTTCTCAACAGGACTCCAGCTAATCAAGAAACAAAAGACAGTTGGCCAATGGAGCATCATGAACTTTTCTATACAGTGACTGAGACAACTGACGGCCTGAGGAAACTTGCAAGCTGCATATCTGACAGAGAATTGATATCTAGGTATACAAAGAACTCAAAAACCTAAAAAGGAAGTCAAACAATCCAATCAATAAATGGGCTATTTATCTAACTGTGAAATTAACAGACAGTTCCCAAAATATTACTCTTCACTGTAAACATAAAAAAGTGTCCAATGTCATCAACTATCAGAGAAACGCAGAGTGAGCCTGGCAATGCTTTTTCCTAAGACTTCTTTATATCTGGGCATCTCTTTAGAAGTTGTCCCAGCTCAGAGGAAGACTCCTTGCTTAGGTAATCCTATCTCCATATGCCTTCAGAAAGCAGCCCAGAGATGTGTCTCTTGGTTAAATACAGGTTCCACAGGTTGACAACCATGGTTAACTGTAAGAATGGGGTTTGGGGCATGTACAACATAAACAGTGCACAGTCCTGATAATTGGCTGGAAATCAAGCAAGACACATGCTTGTCATATCTCTGAAATCTGTGAATGGGACCTCATTTGACAATGGCTGTTTCATATGTAATTAGTGCATACTGCAAGTTCATTGTAGATTATCTGGTTGTCTTCCAACAATGACAAGGGTCTTTACAAGAGAGATACAAGCAGTCTTGACACACGAAGATGAATAGATGAACATAAAGTAGAATGAGGCTACCAAAGGCTACCAGAGCTGGGAGAGGAAGAAAGAGACTCCTAATCCAGAAGATTGTGGAGGCTAAAGGAAGTTGGGGAAAGAGGACAGAAAACTGTGGGGAAAACAATCCACAGGGAAGAACTCTGCCAAAACCTGTAGGCTATGTTTCTGTCTCCCCAGCAGCTCCCACATAAATAGAGGCTTATATTAATAACTAACTTGACCAATAGCTCAGGCTTATTACTAGGTAACTTTTACATTTATGTTAACCAATATCTCTTCGCTATGCTTTGTCACGTGGTGTTACCTTCTTTCAACACAGCATGATCATCTCCTGCTCCCTCTGTGTCTGACAGGCAAATCCTCTGACTCTGACCTTCTTTATCCTAGCATCCTTAGATTGGTTGCCACACTTATACTTTATTAACAATAAGCGTCAACACATTTTCACAGTGTACAATATTATTCCACAGATTTCCCCCTTTATATCTAAGGAAGTTTTTAACCTTAACATAGTAAAACTCCATATAACAAAAACAGTCACCAAGCAAAAATTACAGTTACAATATTCAGTCCATTTTTATTTGGCAAAATTAAAGAAAATATTATCTATCTTAACTTGGTGAGTCCAAAGTTTTACATCTATTTTACCTTTTCATTATAACTAAGGAAAATTATAATTATAACTATCTAGTCTTCAATTCCATCAAAGATACCAGAAGGATATAATATTATCTGAATAAACAGGAAGTGCTTAGTAAGCAACTTCCAAAAATTGATAGAAATGACAGAAACAGCTGACTGTCTGAACAGTCACCCAAGTTTCCTCTGTAACATTGGGCCATGTGTCCCTAGAATATCTGATAGACTTTTTTGAGAAGCAGGGAGTTTTGAAGGGCTGTCCTATCTTGTCTTGGCAATGTTTGGCAGTCAAATTTTGTGTCATGCTGGTCCAGTTTGAGCAGTAACTGTCAGCAATTGAGGCAAGAGCAGTTTCCTTGCCCAAATGGCTACTTTTCACCATAAATAAAACAATCTCCATACATAGTTTCTTCAATGCCCATCATCTTCTCTGAAGTAGATTGGTGCTGCCAAGGGCAGATGTATCTCACTGTCATGAAAAGTCTTAGGTTATCAAACAAATTAAATGTCATATTCTGTAGGTCTTTGAAGTGTTTGAAGCCCATTTATCTATCTACATATATCTGTGTATGACCTTGAAAATATGTAATATGACTATAAGTTTGACTAATATAGATAACTATTAATATGTATTTCTTACTTGTACATTGCATTTTAAATGAGTTGCTTAAACACAATACCCCAAACAAGAAGAGAATTATACATACAGTATAACAAAATCAATTTTAAATTTATATCAATATACAAAATTCCATAACAATGTAAAATATTTTGAGATTAATCATTGGTTTTGGGGGATTATAGTAGATATAATAATCTACCCTTTTTTTCCCTATCAATCCTATATTGCACCTTTTCTTTTCAGAACAAGATCCCTGAATCTAATTTTCTTTGTTCAGCTTTTTCTATGATCATGGCCAATAATTACTTTTAACCAACCCCTCCTAAATGATAGCAAACATACATAACTAATATTTTGGGAATGTGGCATTGTTTTTCTCTAGACTATTTCCTATAGTCAGGGGCACTGGCATCTTTGGGCACATCTTCAGAAAATCAGGATACTTGTTAAGTCTTGACTGGAGTGTTCTATGAAGTTGTCTTATCTGAGCCAGCATCCGTGAAGCTGTTCTGGATGCAGAATTCTGAGAAGACTGTAACAGAGGCATTTTCAAATGCTGGAACACTTGGGCCATCCATTGTCATTGATGTTTGGTCCCTTGCTATGAAAACACATAAACTTTTAAAGGTATTTGTATTATTACAAGTATAGACTGTGTATTATACGTAAGTCAGTCAAAATTATATATTTTATGTTTGAGCAAGTAAAATATTCATCACATGTCTTACAGTTCTTCTGGATTTATTTGTTTATGAATGTAGTCAGATTTTCCAGGGGTTCTTCCTCAATCAAACCTGGTTTTTCTTCACCTGGAACGAATCCTTAGCTTCTCATATCACATGGAATAAAAGCATAACCTCTCCCACAAAGTAAAATATCTATTGACTTAAATTCTGAAGTCAAGACAATTTAAATATTTATATTAGCTGAATCTAATAGATTTTATAATCCAGTGTTTATTACCAGCCAAAAATATAAAGACAATACAATAACATACAGGATCCTGACTCTCTGTGTATTTTCCATCTTTACATTGCTTGTTACATTTTTTTATTACTCTATTAATTTTTAAGGACTTTCTTTACACTTTTTCTTTTCTATCCCAGGTATGCATATTTTAAACACACTGTAACCCGTTTAGAGGTTCTTTCCATCTGAATCTGTTTTTACTGCATTTCTGTAACCTTTTCTGTCTGCATGAGCCAAAACCCTAAACCTGCAATACAGTGTGCTGGTGGAGCATGTGCTGGTAGCTTAAGCCCACAGGCGGAAGCTAAGAGAAGGCTCTCTGTACTGACATCATTGTAAGAGGCTGTGGGAACCAGCCAGGTGTCTTAGTTCATGGTGTACTAACAGCTGAAGAGATGAAACCCTGTACTGTGGCCAGCAAGAGAGACATGAGACTAGGAAGCCAAGTTTGATTCAGTTTTTGTGTTTAGAACCTTTTAAAGCCTCCTCAGGTCTTATGTGGATCTACATCAGACAGTGATCACCATTTGAAGGTGGAAGTTTCTGTCCCCCCAGCAGCTCCCAAATAAATACACTAAGGCTTGTATAAATTAAAAAATGCTTGGCCAATAGCTCAGGCTTATTACGAGCTAACTTTTATATTTATGCTAACCCATATTTTTTATCTGTGCTTTCCCATGTGGAGGAATCATCTGCTGCTCTCTCTGTGTCTGCTGGCGACTCCTCTGACGCTGTGCTCGTCATCTCAGCATCATTAGTTTGGTTGTCCTGCTAACACTTCTTCCTGGCTACTAGCCAATCAGCTTTTTGTTAACAAGGAGATCAACACATTCTCAAGGTGTACAAGATTATTTCATAGCAAAAACCCTCCAGGGAGGCTTCAAGATACATGAGCTGAGAGAAAGAGGGGAAACAACGGAGGGGGTCAATAGAGCTGAGATTCGGGAAAATGAGCCCAAGGGCACTAAAGCTCATAGAATCCATCAGATCCTTCCATGCATGTGAGATCCTGGGGCTCTTGACATGAGTTGAGATCTCTTGTGATATCCAGTACCTCTCATGCTTTATGGTTCCCAAGGGCTCAACAGAGCCACCTCTATGTTTCCCCGTCCCCCTTCTTTGCCCACCTTGCTCACACAGGCCTGGGTTCCTGCTGAGGACCAGCCTGACTCTCAACAGAAGCCCTTGCATAATTGTTGAGCCCAGGGCCACAGGTGACACAGGAACCCTCAATACAGGGCTCCTCCAGTGTGGAGTATGGCAGACAGGCAGACAGGCAGGTGGGAGAGGTGACTAATGAAGCTAAGGTACTCACAGGTTGACAGGCATAGGCAGTGTCAGGGGAAGCCTGCCACAGAGACACTGAGCCAGCTCATTACCAGTGTGGGCAGCTTCATCAGCCAAGGGAAGTAATTGGTCTCTGGAGACACTGGGCTCCAGCTTAAAAGCCATATCTTTTATTTTCCTCAATTAAGAAACCCATGTCCTAAGAATCTGTCTGAAGTTCATCTAACCACTGTGGCCAGCCTGGGAGTCACCAGCCAGGAAGGGGCTCCTCTGTGTTCCCAAAGTCTGTCCAAGTAAGGCTTCCAGAGCCCCAGGTAGTTGGACACTGCAGTGAGTGTGAATTGATGGACACTGTGTGAGTACGCATCTGTGAGCACTGTGCCCAGTGTGTATGGATGGATAGTGTGCTTTGCCTGGTGTGTCCATGTCCAGGATTTCTGTGCTGTTTGTTGATGAGTCCTGTGTTGAGCAAGCATTAGTAGATGTTGGTTGGCTAAGAATCGATCAATGCTGTGTTGAGTATGGATCTGTGAGGATTGTGCTGAGTGCATATTTGGAGGTTCATGCTGAATGCATAGTTTGGGGTACTGTGCTATGTCCTCCCATCTAGCAGCACACAGTCTTAGTCAGCATCCTCACTGCACGAGCACATCAGAGTACATCTGCTCCCTACCATAGCTAGGTCCTGCACACTGGTTCTATCAGGTAGGAGGGTAGCCTCTGAGCTCACAATGACAGGCTGACATGGGACAGGACCCTCTCACAGACTCCCATGGCACCTCCAGTCTGCAGAAATCTTCCTGTCCTCTTGGTTTCTTGCATGGATCTGAGTTTGATCTCTATCCATGAGGGCATTCAGTCTGGGGTAACTGGCACACCTGGCTTGTGATAAGAGAACCTCTGGCTCCTCATCAAAACCCGTATGGCTCTGCAGTCTCTTCAAGAGCCATGAAATCCAGCATGAAAATGCAATCATTCTCGGAGTATCCAACACAGGGGATAACCTGTGTCCTGGTCCACTTCTCTTCTCGAGATCAGTGAGGACCATATCCTGGGTCTTAACACAACATGCTTCTATTCCCACATTATTAAGGGAATCAGACGTTCAAAATTAATAGGCATCTGGGGCAGGAAAGGACATGGAAATCAAGATGCGGAAACTACATAATGTTGGCACAGCTGTGAATAGTTGCCTGGGCCACCCCAAACTCTCACAGCCATCAGCCTTCAGGAAGATGAACCAAGGGTCCACAGACTTCTGTAAGTGTATACTTATTCTGAAATAGAAAGTTTGTTTGCAAGTGCACACAACCATGACCAACGTTCTGGTGAATCGAGGATGCAACTCTGAAGGGGCTCAATTTGCAGACCAAGGTCTTCTCCATACCATGGACCCACTGTTAGTTAGCCCACCCACAGTGATGGGGAGCCACATCCTAACAGTGAGCACAGTCTGTGGGTACGTGCAGTCCTGGATGGGGACATAAGACACAGCTCCCCCAGTCTATAAACAGTATAAACAATCCCCATCTATAGGAGAGTGTTGATGCCCTCCACTGAGTACTTATGTCTACATCAAAGCCCTCTATGACCCATTTAGCTGGGAAGACACATAGGCACACCCTGGACCGTGTCCAAGGGCAGATATTCAGATCCCAATGGCAGTGGCCATTACTGAACTGACTTAAAGGAGGCTGCATGATATCCTGGAAGATGTTGAAACACACGCTAGCATTTTACAGCAGAGACGACTGCCTTAATGGCATCAAAACTTCCCTAAATTCAAACCTGTCTCTGGGAAAATGGGTTCTCGAAGTTTCCTTGCAGGCAGCTGTCAGCTGATCCCTAGTTGGTGGGGCTATTGCTTCCCAAGCTGCCCACTGTAGTGGGTGGATCTCTGAGAGACTGAGCAACCCCTATGGAGCCTTCTTTGAGGTCTATATAGTTTGGAGACAGCTAGACCTTGTCCTGAGACTCCCTAAACAGCCTGCAGTAATTGGCAAACCTTTACCATAGGTGTTTATTTGGCTGCCTCCATGTCTGTGCCCCACTGGTATGTATGTTCATTTCAGCCACTGTAAGACTGTGTCCTTCCCCCAGTCTCAGAGCACTGAGTTCTGTCTACCCTGGAACCCCTTGCAAACCCCCTTAGTTCTAGATGCCCCAGCCCATCCCCTGCTCCCTGTGCCCTCTTCTGAGGCCCCTGGAGAAAATCACTCCACAAACGACAACACTCATCCTTGACATTCCTTCATGTTCTTGTTGCTAGTTTTATTAATCCACAGCTGCCCACATATTCTCATAGATGCTGTTTAAAGTCAGAGCACATGGGTCACCATAAAGTCCTGGATTCGCTTCCCAGCATCGGAACCAGGACAGGGCATGTGGGTTAGCATGATTCTTATCCATCCATCTGCTAATAGGAAGAGCCAAGATCAGGATATGGCACCAACACTTATGACACAGGTCCTTGAGTGTGCCTCACCCAACTGTCCCCACAACTCCATCCTTAGATGTACTCATTTCACCCAAAGCTCCTGGACACATCCAGCTGTGGGACCTCTTTCCCTGAACCTGAATAGAGTGCTACACCCCAGCTCCCTTTCCAGATCTCTGTTCTGTGCCCTCCAGGATTACAATCCAGGTCCTGGAGGGGATTGTTCATCGATTTTGAGACCAACCGACCCTGCTTTGACCTCAGGAATTGCCCTAGACCTCCTCTGGCCTCAGTTTGCAAATGTTCACATTGAGCTGGTTTCCAATCTGCTTCTTTAGACAGAGTAAAGGAAGACAGAGATGCTATCAACAACGTGAGGAATGTGTGTCATGGAGTGGGAGAAAATATGCATGTATTTCTACTAGTGTGTGCATGTCTTCTTGCTAATGTGGGTGTGGGGTGAGGAAGCAATTAATTACACGAGTGAGCCAACTTTGGAGATCTCACTCCATCCCAGAACCCCTAAGCCACTCAAGCATGCATACTGAGAGGTGAGGTATGATCCACAAAATACATACTCACCTAAAGGAGGTAGACCATGGCCTCATCTATACTCACTCTAACTTTTTGGAGAATGGGAATATGGATTAATATTTTTAACCCCTCAGAGTAGAGGGTATGGACCCATAAATAGGGTAAGAGGCATGGACCTGTCTAAATATACCATTCCAGACTGGGACCATATGTACAATATAGACATCTACCATCCTGATTACCTATACTAAGCATATCCTCTCCATGTGCCTTCTTTATTATTGCACCCAAACACAAGTGTACAGGCCTTCCCAGTTTAAGACCTGGCAGGAAAATTAATTCCTTTCCCTGCTGCTCACAGGAACCAGGATCACTGTCTGACCTGCACCTGAGGTTACTGACTGCTCCCTGTTCTCCCCTCAGCTGAAACTTGGCCCTTCCTATTGGCCTGTGGATCTTTTGCAGGTACAGAAGGATGAGGGGGGAGAACATCACCAAGGTCAGCACGTTCATCCTGCTGGGCTTCCCCACAGCCCCCAGGCTGCAGTACCTGCTCTTCCTCCTCTTCTTGCTCATCTACCTCTTCGTGCTGGTGGAGAACCTGGCCATCATCCTCACTGTCTGGAGCAGCGCCTCTCTCCACAGGCCCATGTACTACTTCCTGGGTATCATGTCCACCTTAGAGATCTGGTATGTTTGTGACATCATCCCTAAGATGCTGGACGGCTTCCTCCTGCAGAGGAAACGCATCTCTTTCATTGGATGCATGACTCAGCTCTACTTCTTCAGTTCTCTGGTGTGCACGGAGTGTGTACTCCTGGCTTCCATGGCCTATGACCACTATGTGGCCATCTGCCATCCCCTGCGCTACCAAGTCATCATGACCACAGGGCTGTGTGTCCAGCTTGTGGCCTTCTCTTTTGCTAGTGGCTTCACCATCTCAATGATCAAGGTCTACTTTATCTCCAGTGCCACCTTCTGTGGCTCCAACGTCTTGAACCACTTCTTCTGTGACATCTCTCCCATCCTCAAACTGGCCTGTACCGACTTCTCTACTGCAGAGCTGGTGGACTTCATTCTGGCCTTCATCATTCTGGTGTTCCCTCTCATTGCCACCATCCTCTCCTATGGGCACATCACCCTGGCTGTGCTGCGTATCCCTTCGGCCACAGGACAGTGGAGGGCCTTCTCCACCTGTGCCTCCCACCTCACTGTGGTCACCATCTTCTATACAGCCTTGTTTTTTATGTATGTTCGACCCCAGGCCATCGATTCCCGGAGCACAAACAAGCTCATCTCTGTTCTGTATACGGTCATCACACCCATCTTGAACCCCTTGATCTACTGTCTGAGGAACAAAGAGTTTAAAGAGGCCTTAAGAAAGGCCTTGAGCTTGAGTCAAGCACCATCATAGGAAGGAGGGCACCTTCTGATGCTAGAGCATCTCACGATCATGTATCCTTGGTGATGAGGATGTGGGAACACTAGGCATTGCTAGTGCTGAAGATACTTAGAGCATCATTTTCATCATTTGTGGATTAGACATAATAGGCACTGTTTGGGTAGTGATGCCTTTCTATCACCTTTTACATGTGAGGAGAGCAGGACTTGATAAAAATCCAATGCATTTTCCCTCCCTTTTAGATATCATCCACAATTCTAGAAGACTGCAAGCCCTTCAGGGCCAGGAAGGTGAGGTCTGTAGTCTCAGTAGGTTTCAGTATGTGGAAGTATGAAAATACTGAAGCATGGCAAAATGAGCCCCAAGAGTCCCCAAAGCACAGTGTATCTGGGAACTGTGAAAGTCCCTCAGACTTACTGTAGCTCACAGGGCACGCTCTGTGACTGTTCTGGGAAACGAGCTTTAGCCTTTTCCCTTCAGACAGCTCTCCTTACAGCCCTTCTGCTGCTGAAAAAGCATAAACTCTCTTTATACTTACTGCTTGATTTGATCCCAGTCAAATGAGGACCATGCCTTCCTGTTGTTATTGGTTCCTTAAAACCCACCACAGTGCCTGCTGTCTCTGAACCAATCAGGAGACAGGCTGGGTGTGATGGCTGTGGCATGGGAAACAGAAGCCTGTGGAGGTTCCTGGGACAAGAAGATAGAAACCCACAGGAGCCAGTTGAGGAGAACTGGGCGTTGTGGCCCACACACTTTAAAGCAAGAGTCAGTGTGGTTTGTGTTGAAAGATGGAGAAGAGGAAAGGATTCCACATAAGCCCCACAGCAGCAAAGCTCAGAGGCAGGAAGCAGCTAGAGGGTGCAGAGTGCAGGGATGCTGACTGGTTTAGAGTTTGGTGTTTGCTAATGAGGGAGATGGTGGTTCAGTATCCCCTGCATACACAAGCCTGACTACTGAAGTATGAAATCTTCTACGTTGGCCTCCTCACAGCTGTTTAGTAGATGGTGGAGAGACTGTGCAGGAGATATAGCCTTTTCAGGGCTGATTGGCAGCCCTGAGACTGAGCAGTGAACAAATTGGTGGGATTGCATGGGTATGGTTTACGGGAACATTGAGGTTATGGTAGAGAGAGTACAGAATGGGCCACGTCTCTGTAAAAGGCTGTTTATAAAACATTTATCCCTTTCTTGTTACTATGGTAACAAAAGTCATGGTAACGAGCTCATCTTTGCTGTGTACACTGTGCTCACACCCACCTTAGGTAAATCAAGGTTTGTCCCTCCTATAAGCTTTTCATAGTATATATGGAATGAAAATATTACTGCTTATTCTAGTTGATTTTTCTATTCTCTGATAAGATATTTAAACAAAAGCAACTTGTCAAGGAAGGTTTATTTGGCTCCCAGTCGTAGGTTATAATCCAGTTCGGCAGAGGAGTCCCAGTGGCAGGAACTTGAGGCAGCTAGTCACATTGCACAAGCACTCAGGATATAAAAAGCAAACACTTGTGCTCAGCTAGGTCTCTCCTCTTCATACGGTCCAGGACCCAAGCCTAGGGAATGGCGCTGCCCACTTTTCTTGTGGCTCACTTCAATGAACTAATCAACCTAGTCCCCTCCCACGCATGTGCAGAGGTTAAATATTTCCTGGCAGTGCCTCGAGGCCTGTCCCCAGACAGTCCATTCCTTGATGATTTACAGTAAACATCACACTATCAAAATCCTTGTACAGATTTAATACAATCCCAATCAAAATTCCAACACCACTGTTCACAGTGACAGAAAATAATCTTACAATTCACGTGGAAAAACAAAAGGCTTTGGATGGCCAAAGCAGACTTTAGCAAAAAGAATAATGTCGGATGGTTGCAACCATCAGCTTCAAGTTATACAACAGAGCCAAGGCAGCATGATACTGGCACAAAAAATGAACATACAAACGCATGGAGCATAACAGAGGACCCAGACATTGCCAGGCATGGCCTTAATCACTTTTTTTTACAAAGATGCCAAAAATATACATTGAAGAAATACATCTTCAACAAATGGTGTTACCTTCTTTCAATGTGACATAATCATCTCCTGATCCCTCTGTGTCTGGCTGCTAACTCCTCTGACTCTGACTTTCTTCATCCCAGCATCCTTAGTTGTCCTGCTTATACTTCCTGCCTGGCCACTGGCCAATCAGCCTTTTTTATTATTTTTAAAAAATTTATTTACTATATGCCCAATCCGAGTTCTCATTCCCTCCCCTCTTCACACTCCCTGCACTTACCACCCCCCAATCCCCATCCACTCCTCAGAGAGGGTAAGAAACATTGCTTTGGAGAAGTTCCAAGGCCCTCCATACTATATCTAGGCTGAGTAAGGTATCCATCCAAACAGAATAAGTTCCCAAGAAGCCAGTACAAGCAATAGAGATAAATCCTGGTGCCACTGCCAGTGTCCCCTCAGTCTGCCCCAGCCATACAACTGTCAACCACATTCTGAGGGACTAGTTTGGCCCTATGCTTGTTCCTTCCCAGTCTGGCTGGTGTTGGTGAGCTCCCATTAGTTCAGGTAAACTGTTTCAGTGGGTGTACCCATAATGGTCTTCACCATTTTGCTCATATTCTCATTCCTCCCACTCTTCAGCTGGACTTTTGTAGCTCAGTCCAGTGCCCCTATGCGGGTCTCTGCCTATGTTTCCATCAGTTGCCCCTCCTGTTGCTCTTCTCCCCTCCCTTCTACCCCCATCCCTATGTTCCCAATTTTGTCAGGTGATCTTGTCTAATTTGACTTTCCAGGTGGATCTATATATGTTTTTCTTAGGGTTCACCTTGTTACTTAGCTTCTCTAAAATCATGAACTATAGGCCCAATATCCTTTGTTTATATCTACCCATTTGCATGCAAAATTCAAGACATCATTGTTTTTTACTGCTGAGTAGTACTCTAATGTGTAAATGTGCCACATTTTCCTTATCCATTCTTCAGTTGAGGGGCATCTAGGTTGTTTCCAGGTTCTGGCTATTACAAATAATGCGCTATGAGCATAGTTGAACATATGTCTTTGTAGTATGATTGAGCATCTTTTGGATATATGCCCAAGAGTGGTATTGCTGGATCCTGAGGTAGGTTGATTCCCAATTTTCTGAGAAACCGCCATGCTGATTGCCAAAGTTTGCATTCCAACCAGCAATGGATGAGTGTTCCCCTTATTCCACATCCTCTCCAGCATAAGCTATCATTGGTGTTTTTTATCTTAGCCATTCTGATTGGTGTAAGAAGGTATCTCAGAGTTGTTTTTATTTGCATTTCCCTGATGGCTAAGGATGTTGAACATTTCCTTAAGTGTCTTTCGACCATTTGAGATTCCCCTGTTGAGAATTCTCTGTTTAGTTTTGTACCCCATTTTTTAAATTGGATTGTTTGGGTTGCTGATGTCTAATTTCTTGAGTTCATTATATATTTTTGAGATCAGTACTCTGTATGATGTGGGGTTAGTGAGGATCTTTTCCCATTCAGTAGGCTGTCTTTTGACATATTGACTGTGCCCTTTGCTTTACATAAGCTTCTCAGTTTCAGGAGGTCCCATTTATTTATTGTTGCTCTCAGTGTCTGTGCTACTGGGGTTATATTTAGGAAGTGGTCTCCTTTGCCCATGCATTCAAGTGTACTTCCCACTTTCTCTTCTATGAGGTTCAGCGTGGTCGGATTTATATTGAGGTCTTTAATCCATTTGGACTTGAGTTTTGTGCAAGGGGATAAATATGGATCTATTTTCATTCTTCTACATGTTGATATCCAGTTATACCAGCACCGTTTGTTGAAGATGCTTTCTTTTTCCATTGTATATGTTTAGCTTCTTTGTCAAAAATCAGTGTTCATAGGTGTGTGGATTAATATCTGGGTCTTCAATTCAATTCCATTGGTCAACCTGTCTGTTTTTATGCAAATACCAAGCTGTTTTCATTACTATAGCTCTATAATAGAGCTGGATGCCTCCAGAAGTTTCTTTACTGTAGAGAATTGTTTTGACTATTCTTGGTTTTTGTTTTTCCATATGAAGTTGAGTATTGTTATTCCAAGGTCTGTGAAGAATTGTGTTGAGATTTTGATGGGAATTGCATTTGGTAGGATTGCTATTTTTACTATGTTGATTCTACATATCCAAGAACATGGGAGATCTTTCCATTTTCTGGTATCTTCTTCAATTTCTTTCTTCAAAGACTTAAAGTTGTTGTCAAATAGCTCTTTCACCCCTTTGGTTAGTGTTATCCCAAGATATTTTATGTTATTTGTGTCTATTGTGAAAGGTGATGTTTTTCTGATTTCTTTCTAAGCCCCTTTATCATTTGCATATTGGAGGGCCACTGATATTTTTTAGTTGATCTTGTATCCTGCCATATTACTGAAGGTATTTATCAGCTGTAGGAGTTCCCTGGTAGAGTTTTTGGGGTCACTTATGTATACTATCATATCATCTGCAAGTTGCAAAAGTTTAACTTCTTCTTTCCCAATTTAAATGCCCTTTATCTCCTTTTGTTGTCTTATTGCTCTAGCCAGAACTTCAAGAACTATGTTGAATAGATATGGAGAGAGTGTACAGCCTTGTATTGTTCCTGATTTTAGTTGAATCACTTTGAATTTCTCCATTTAATTTGATGTTGGCTGTCGGCTTGCTGTATATTACTTTTATTATGTTTAGATATGTTTCTTGTATCCCTAATCTCTCCTTTATCAAGTCCTTTATCATGAAGGGGTGTTGAATTTTGTTGAATGCTTTTTCAGCATCTAATGAGATGACCATGTGGTTTATTTCTATTCTGTTTCTATTATGTGGAAAATGTTGAGGAGTATAGGAATTAGCTCTTCTTGAAAGTTCTTCTAAAATTGACCACATACTCAGTAACAAAGCAAACCTCTGTAGATACAAAAAATTGGAATAACCTCCTGTATCTTATCAGATCACAAGGGTTTAAAGTTAAACTTTAACAACAACACTAATTGCAGAAAGCCTAAAAACTCTTGGAAATTGAACAGTGAATTCTTGAACCACCCCTGGGTTGAGGAAGAAATAAAGAAAAAAGTTAAAGACTTCCTAGAATTCAATGAAAATGAAGGCACAACACACCACAACCTATGGGATACTATGAAAGCATCACTAAGAGGAAAGTTCATAGCACCAAGTGTCACATAAAGAAAATGGAGAAAGCTCACAGTAGTGACTTAACAGCACACCTGAAAGCTCTAGAAAAAAAAGAAGCAGACACACCCAGGAGGAGGAGACAACAGGAAATAATGAAATTGAGGACTGAAATCAATAAAAATAGAAACAAAAGAAAACAATATAAAGCATCATTGAGACAAAGAGCTGGTTCTTTGAGAAAACCAACAAGAGAGACAAACCCTTATCCAAACTAATCAAAAGGCAGTGAGAGAACCTCCAAATTAACAAAATCAGAAATGAAAAGGGGACATAACAACAGACACTGAGGAAATCCAGAGAATCATTAGGTCATACTACAAAAAACCTGTACTCCACAAAATTGGAAAACGTAAAAGAAATGGACAACTTTCTGGTTAGATACCATATACCAAAATTAAATCAAGACCAGGTGAACAATTCAAATAGACCTATAAACTGTAAGAAAATAGAAGCTGTCATCAAAAGCCTCCCAACCAAAAAAGCCCAGGATTGGATGGTTTTAGTGCAGAATTCTGCCAATCAGCTTTTTATTAACAATAAGAGTAACATATTTTCACAGTGTACAGTATTATTCCACAGCATTTTCTCCTATTGTCTAATTAAAAAGGAAGTTTTAACATAAACATAGTAGAACTATATATAACAAACACATTTATAATGTAAGAATTCCAGTTACAATATTCAGTCCATTTGTGTTTGGCAAAATTAGAGAAAATATTATCCTATCTTGGTGAGTCTAAAGCTCTATATCTAATTTACCTTTTTATCATAACTAAGAAAAACTATAATTATAACTATCTAGTCTTCAACTCCATCAAAGACCCTGGAAGGATACAATATTATCTGAATAAACAGGAAGTACACAGCAAGTAACTTTCAAAAATTGAGAGACAGTTGCCCAAGTTTTCCTCTGTAATTTGTGGCATCTGTCCTTGGCCTATAGGACTAGAATATCTGACAGACTTTTTTGAGGATCAGGGAATTTTGAAGGACTGTCCTATCTTGTCTTGTAAAAGTTTGGTAGTCACCTTTTTGTGTCATGCTGGTCTAGTCAGTAATTGTCAGCAATTGAGGCAAGGGCAGTTTTTTTGCCCAAATGGCTACTTTTGCCATAAAGAAAACAAACTCCATGTGGAGTTTCTTCAGTGCCCACCATCTTCTCTGAAGTAGATTGGTGCTGCCAAGAGCAGACATGTCTCACTGTCATGAAAAGCCCTAGATTATCAAATATATTAAATGTCATATTCTGTAGGTCTTTGAAGTGTTTGAAGTCCATTTATCTATCTACATATATCTGTGTATGACCTTGAAAACATGTAATATGACTGTAAGTTTGACTTATATAGATAACTATTAATATGTATTTCTTAATTAAACAGTACATTTTTAAATTAGCTGCATAAACACAATATCCCAACAAAAGTAGAAATATACATACAGTATAACAAAATCAACTTTAAATTTGTATCAATATACCTAAAGCCATATCAATGTAAAATATTTTGAGATTAAAAATTGGCTTTTGGGGATTAAAGTAGATACAATAATTTACTCTTTTTTCCTATCATTCCTATATTCCACCTTTTCTTTTCAGAACAAGATCCCTGAGTCCAATTTTCTTTGTTCAGCTTTTTCTCTGATCATTGCCAATAACAACGTGTAACCAACCCCTCTTAAATGATAGCAAACATCTATAACCAATATTTTGGGAATGTGGCATTGTTTTCTCTAGACTATTTCCTATTGTGTGGGGGCACTGGCACCTTTGGTTGCAACTTGAGAAAAATCAGGATACTTGTTGAGTATTGGCTGAAGTATTCTGTGAGGCTGTCATCTCAGCCAGCAGCCTTGAAGCTATTCTGGATGCAGAATTCTGAGGAAATTTTCAAATGCTGGGTCACCTGGCCATCCATTTTCATTGGTATTTGGTCTCTTGCTCTGAAAATACATAAACTTTTAAAGGTAATGTGGATTTTTGTATTAATACAAGTATAAACTGTGCATTGTAGATAAGTCAGTCAAAGATGATGATCTTTTTTATATTTGAGCAGGTAAATATACATCACGTGTCTTATAGTTCTTCTGGTTTTATTTGTTTATGATTGTAGTCATATTTTTTGGGGGGGTCTTTCTTGATCAAACCTGATTTTCCTTAACCTGGAATGAATCCTTAGCTTCTCATATCCTATGGAATAAAAGCATAACCTCTCTCCCTAAGTATCATATCTTTTGACTTAAATTTTGAAATGAGGATAATTTTAAAATATATATGATGGCCAAATATAACAGTTTTTATAATCCAGCGTTTCTTAGCAGCCAAAAATTCAAAGACGACACAATAACATACAGGATTCTGCCTCTCTGTGTATTTTCCATCTTTACATGGTTTGTTACATTTATTATTACTCTATTCCTTTTTTAAGGACTTCCTTTACTCTTTTCCTTTTCTATCCCAGGCCTATGCAATTTTTAAACACATTGTAACCTGTTTTGAGCTTTTCCCATCTGAATCTGATTTTACTGCATTTCTGTAACCTTTTCTGTCTGCATGAGGCAAAACCCTAAACTTGCAATGCAAAGTGCTGATGGAGCTTGTGCTGGTAGCTTAAGTCCACAGGAAGCAGCAGCTGAGAGAAGTATCTCTGTACTGACACCATGTAAAAGGCTGTGGGAACCCACCATGTGTTTTAGCTTATGGTATACTGGCAGCTGCCAGGAGATGAAACCCTGTACTGTGGCCAGCATGAGAGACACAAGATTAGGAAGCCAAGTTGGACTCAGTTTTTCTGTTTAGAACCTTTTAAAGCCTCCTTGGGTCTTAGGTGGGTCTACATCAGACAGTGGTCACCATTTGAAGGTGGAAGTTTCTGTCCCCCAGCAGATCCCAAATAAAAAGACTGAAGCTTATATTAGTTACAAATAATCGGTCAATAATTTTTACACTTCTGTTAACCTATATTTCTTTCTATGCTTTGCCACGAGGAGAGTCTTCTTTCAATGTGGCACAATCATCTGCTGCCCCCTCTGTGTCTGCTGGCGACTACTCTGCTGCTGTGCTCTTCATCCCAGCATCAATAATTCGTCCGTCCTGTCAATGCTTCTTCCTGGCTACCAATTAATCAGCTGTTTATTAACAAGGAGAGCAACACATTTCAAGGTGTACAGGATTATTCCACAGTAAAAATCCTCCATGGAGGCTTCAAGATACATGAACTGAGGGAAGGAGGGGAAACAACAGAGTGGTCAGGATAACTGAGACATGAAGAAATGAGGCTTGGGAGCAGAAGGCCAGTTGAATCCATCAGATCCTTCCATACATGTGAGATCCTGGGGCTCTTGACATGAGTCGAGATCTCTTGTGATATCCAGTACCTCTCATGCTTTATGGTTCCCAAGGGCTCAACAGAGCCACCTCTGTGTTTCCCCGTCCACCTTCTTTGCCCACCTTGCTCACACAGGCCTGGGTTCCTGCTGAAGACTAGCCTGGCCCTCAACACAAGCCCTTGCATAATTGTTGAGCCCAGGGCCACAGGAGACACACGGACACTTGATTCAGTGCTCCTCCAGTGTGGAGTATGGCATCCAGACATACAGACAGGTGTGGGGGGTGACTAATGAAGCTAAGAGACACACCACAGGTTGATAGGCATAGGCAGTGTCAGGAGCAGCCTGCCCCAGAGGCCCTGATCCAGCTCATTACCAGTGTGGGCAGCTTCATCAGCTGCAAGGGGGTAATTGGGCCCAGGAGACACTGGGCTCCAGCTAAAAAGCCTTAACTGTTCCTCCCTATACTTGAGGAGCCCATGTCCTAAGAATCCATCTGAAGCTCATCTAGTCACTGTGGCCAGCCTGGGAGTCACCAGCCAGGAAGGGGCTCCTCCGTGTTCCCAAAGTCTGTCCAAGTGAGGCTTCCAGAGCCCCAGGTAGGATGAGTGCGTCCCAAGCCCAGATGGATCCATGCTGTGATTTTAGAGTGTGTTGTATAGTGTGCATCATAGAGGATCTCCGTGTGCAGTGAGACAGAGACCTCACCATGCCTGTCCACACTGAGGCTGCAATCACAGCACCCAGCACGAAGGCTCACAGTACTGCGTCAAAGGGTGTGGGGAGTCTGTAAGTGCTATGCTGAGTGGTCATCTTTGGACACTGCAGAGAGTGTGTATTGATGGACACCGTGTGAGTACACATCTGTGAGCACTGTGCCCAGTGTGTATGAATGGATAGTGTGCTTAGTCTGATGTGTCCATGCTCAGGATTTCTGTGCTAAGTGTATGTTGATGAGTCCTGTGTTGAGTAAGCACTGATAGATGTTGGTTGGCTAAAAATTGATGGGTGCTGTGTTGAGTATGGATCTGTGAGGATTGTGCTGAGTGCATATTTGGAGGTCCATGCTGAATGCATAGTTTGGGGTACTGTGCTATGTCCTCCCATCTAGCAGCACACAGTCTTAGTCAGCGTCCTCACTGCACGAGCACATCAGAGTCCATGTGCTCCCCACCATGGCTGAGTCTTTATCCACAGGCTCTACCAGGTAGAAGGATAGTCTCTTAGATCACAACTACAGGCTGAGACGAGGCAGGAACCTCTTCCTTTCCTCTTTTGGTTTCTTGCATGGACATGAGTTTGAACTATACCATGCAGGGGCATTCAGTCTGAGGAAACTGACTCCTCATCAAAACCCATGGGTCCTCTAGTCTCCACAAAAGCCATGAACCGCAGCATGAAAATGCAGTCATCCTCGGAGTATCCCACACATGGGATAACCTGTGTCCTCGTCCACCTCTCTCCTCAAGAGCATTAAGGACCATAGCCTGGATCTTATCACAAGTGGTATATATTCCCTCACAATTCAAAATAACAAGTTCAAATTTAAGTGGACATTAGGGCAGGAATGGACATAAAAGCCAAGAGGTGGAAAATGCACAATGTGGGTACAGCTGTGAACAGGTGCCTGGGCCACCCCAAACTCTCACAGCCATCAGCCTTCAGGAAGATGAACCAAGGGTCCACAGACTTTTGTAAGTCTATACTTATTCTGAAATAGAAAGTTTGTTTGCAAGTGCACACAACCATGACCAACATTCTGGTGAATCGAGGATGCAACTCTGAAGGGGCTCAATTTGCAGACCCAGGTTCTCTATCCCTTAAACCCATTGTTAGTTATCCCACCCACAGTGATGGGGAGCCACATCCTAACAGTGATCACAGTCTGTGGGTACGTGCAGTCCTGGATGGGGACATAAGACACAGCTCCCTAGTCTATAAACAACCCCCGTCTATGGAAGAGTGTTAATTCCCTCCACTGAGTACTTATGTCTACATCAAAGCCCTCTATGACCCACTTAGCTGGGAAGACACATAGGCACACCCTGGACCGTGTCCAAGACTAGATGTTCAGATACCAGTGGCAGTGGCCACTGAACTATACTTAAAGGAGGCTGCATAACATCCTGGAACTGTCAAAACACACGCTAGCATTTTACAGCAGGGACAACTGCTTTAATGGCATTAAAAATCTCCCTAAATTCAAACCTGTCTCTGGGAACTTGATTTCTAGAAAGTCCCTTGAAGGCAGCTGCCAGCTGATCAATAGTTATAGGAGCTATCACTTCCCAACCCTCTCACCTCAGTGGGAGGATTTCTGAGAGAGTGTGTGACCTCTACAGAGCCTTCTTTGGTGTCTGTTTATTTTGTGGACAGCTAGACATTATGCTGAAACATGCTACTCAACCTGCAGTAACTTTACCATGGGTTTTCTTTCGGCCGCCTCCTTGTCTGTGCCCCATTGGAATGTATGTCCACTCCAGACCCTCTTGGGCTGTGCCCTTCTCCCAGTCTCAGAGCACTGGGCTCTGTCCAGCCCCTGTCCACCTCCAGCAGTGCTTCTGGACCCCAGTTTATTCCCTGCTCCCTTATGACCTCCTCCAGAGACCCCAAAGTAAATCACTTCACAACATTCTTCCCTGACTTTCCTTCATGCTCCCTCTGCTAGTTTCTTTTGTCTACACATGCCAATCTATTCTCTCAAATGCTGTTTAAAATCAGGGTACATGGGTCACCACACAGACCTCTACATATAGCATTTAGAGGATTCTCTCTAGTATCCACCATCTGAACCAAGACAAGTCCTGTGAGTTGCCCTGATTCTCACCCACCCACCTGCCAATAGGAAAAGCCATGACCTGGAGATGGCACCAGCACTTGGCACATAGGTCCTCTGGTGTACCCCATCCCACTGTGCCCACAACTCCATCCTTAGATGTTCTCTCTTCACCCAATGCTCCTGGACACATGATGCCATGGGACCTCTCTTCTTGAATCTGAATGGGTGCTTGCCCCCCATAGCCCTCACCAGCTCTCTATTCTGTGTCCTCCAGGATTACACTCCTGGTCTTGGAGGGGATCATTCATCTGTTGTGAGACAAACCTTCCCAGCTGTGTCTTCAGAGATTGCCCTAGGTCTTGCCTCCTCTGAGTGCATCTTCCACATGGTCAAGTGAAGCAGGCTTCCCAGTTATCACTTTGATCTGAGGCCAAGGAAGGCAGTGATGCTATCTGTAACAGGTAGAATGTGTGTCAAGGAGTGTGAGCAAATATTTCTGTGTCCTTCGTGTGTGTGTGTGTGTGTGTGTGTGTGTGTGTGTTCATGCTAATGTGGGCTTGGGAAAGCAATCACCACAGGCAAGCCAAATTTGAATATCTCACTCAGTCTCAGGAGCCCCAAGGCCTATGCCATTACACTCATGCATTATGGGAGGAAGGCCACAGCCTCATCGATACTCACACTTCCAGGGTAGAAACATGAACTAACATTTTTTAACCACTCAAGGATTAGATCCAGGGTATAGGGGAATGGACCCATTAAAATAATAAGGGACATAGACCCCTCTACATATAGCATTTAGACTGGGGCCACTGTAACAATATAGACATTTTACATCCTGACGCTTCTACTCCATGCCCCTTCTTCATTATGCAAACTGAAGTGCACAGGTCTTTCCAGTTAAGACCTGGCAGGAAAATTAATTCCTTTCCCTGCTGCTCACAGGAACCAGGATCACTGTCTTTCAGCTGAAGTTACTGACTGCTCCCTATTCTCCCCTCAGCTGACACTTGGCCCTTCCTATTGGCCTGTGGATCTTTTGCAGGTACAGAAGGATGAGGGGGGAGAACATCACCAAGGTCAGCACGTTCATCCTGCTGGGCTTCTCCACAGCCCCCAGGCTGCAGTATCTGCTCTTCCTCCTCTTCCTGCTTGCCTACCTCTTCGTGCTGGTGGAGAACCTGGCCATCATCCTCACTGTCTGGAGCAGCACCTCTCTCCACAGGCCCATGTACTACTTCCTGGGTTCCTTGTCTTTCCTAGAGATCTGGTATGTGTCAGACATCATCCCCAAGATGCTGGATGGCTTCCTCCTGCAGAGGAAACGCATCTCTTTCACTGGTTGCATGACTCAGCTCTACTTCTTCATCTCCCTGGTGTGCACGGAGTGTGTACTCCTGGCTTCCATGGCCTATGACCGCTATGTGGCCATCTGCCATCCCCTGCGCTACCAAGTCATCATGACCACAGGGCTGTGTCCAGCTCGTGGCCTTCTCCTTTGCAAGCGCTTTCACAGTCTCTGTGATCAAGGTCTACTTTATCTCCAGTGCCACCTTCTGTGGCTCCAATGTCTTGAACCACTTCTTCTGTGACATCTCCCCCATCCTCAAACTGGCCTGCACCGACTTCTCTACTGCAGAGCTGGTGGACTTCATTCTGGCCTTCATCATTCTGGTGTTCCCTCTCGTGGCCACCATCCTCTCCTATGGGCACATCACCCTGGCTGTGCTGCGTATCCCTTCGGCCACAGGACAGTGGAGGGCCTTCTCCACCTGTGCCTCCCACCTCACAGTTGTCACCTTCTTCTATGTGGCCATGATTTTTATATATGTGAGGCCACAGGCCATCGATACCCGGAGCTCCAATAAGCTCATCTCTGCTGTGTACACTGTCCTCACACCCATATTAAATCCATTAATTTATTGCCTAAGGAACAAGGAGTTTAAGGATGCCCTGAGAAGGATGCTGGGATTGGGTCACACTCTATAGTAGAGTATTACATGTTCTAGAATCTAATTTGTGGTGGAAAAAGCTTCTTGTATAGCACCTAATGTTCTTTCCATTTTTTTATAAAAATTAGTGCAAATATAGAGCTAGCTACAGTATTGAGCCTTCTTCCAAATATGTTTTCTCAGTGTAGGCTCAGGTAACTTGCTACTACATAGATCAGGTGTTAGAGTCCACCTCTCTGCCTCAGAAAAACCACTATGCTGGTTTCTAGGGCCAGCCTGGGTATCCTGAAGGTTTCATGAATGTAATCACACAGCACTTATACTTTCACGTTCTGCTTTGGCTCAGCATCATATGGTTGGTTCTTTCTGTCTTTGACTGTAGCAATGAATCACGAGTTGTTGCTTAATAGTATTCACATATATGTCAGCACGAAGTTCTATGTTTTGTTATTGGCTGACAGTATTGTGGATGCTATCAGGATGGTAATGTTGCTATATGCAATCCAGGCAGTCTATTGTACTGATATCCATGCAGTTTGGTGAGCTACACAGAACTGTATCTAAGCCAGACCTAGTTACATATAGGAACCTGAAGAAACACAAGATATGTGTATAGCCAGCTTGGCTAGAAACTGAAAAACTCTTTTCTAACCTGTATGTACCAGTTTTCCTCCCAATAGCAGTATAGGACAATCCCAATGGTTCCATACCCCGTCCAAAAGGTTGTGTTGCTTATATGTTTCAGTTCAGCCTTTTTTCTGGGATCCAAAATTATCTCAATGTGGCTTAAATCCGCGTCCTCCAGATAACCCATTTTCCTGCTTTCTTTACCATTACTATGATAGAACACTTTGAGGAATGTAGGTTTACCTGGCTCATAATTCCAGGTTACAGCCCATCAATGCAAAGAAGTCAAGGCAGCAGGGACAGGAAGCAACTAGACACTGCCACCGTACAGAGCAGACAGAGAAGGAATGCATGTGTGTTTGTATTCAACTCATTTCCCTCTTTTTATAGTTTAGGATACAAACCTAGGACACGACTACAACTCAGCCTGATGTAGAAGACCCCTTATCAAGACTCCCATCCAAGGTGATTCGACCTTGTGTGAAACTAACCATTACCTTCAGAAAGGGTGGCAATTTAAGAACTTACATCCGTTCGTGGGCAGACACCCCACACAAAATGCTGACTGTCTTCTTAGGTAACAGGTCTCACAAACTTAATGCTGCTTAGAGGCTATACTAGGACACTGGAAACAGTCACCTCGCCATTTGTCTGTAATCTGGATGATTGTCCTGCTCCCCAGCTTCACAGACTTGGGGTTTTGAGAAGAAAGCTTCAAGATGACAGTCAAGGTTATATATCCTTTCGGATACCAACTTTGTTGTTTTGTGCAAATCGGGAGCACAAGCTCTGCTTATTAAGTAGACCTTTCTTCCTGAGGAGGCTTGGAACAGAGCTGTGGAGAGCACTAGGGTTACTTCTCAACGTCAGCGTTGGCAGATGCAGCACAAAACCCTGCCTTGACATTGATGGACACATGTAAGCCTCATTTTAATGGTGGCAAGGTGACACTGAGACAAAGGAGAGGAGTTTGTCTGCTTGGGGTTGTTCCGATGACAGTCTCACCGTGCCTGGGAAGTTCTGTTCCCCTTGCAGGTCGGTATTGCAGTTCCTCCACAGCTGTAAGTGTGTGTGGACATTTGCTGATTTGTCCCTAAGGAGCATGACAAATGAGTGCAGGAAGCCCCGTGGTTTCCCTTTGCTATTAACTTACCTGAGGGTCCAGTCCACCTGACAGCCTCCTTCTGAGTCTTTAGCACAGGATGCACCAAGGGAATATATAGCTGAGGACTGTCCAGCAGAATATGTCACATAGCAACACCCTGGGCTTCCACTTCCGATTCTACACTTGCTGAATGGATGGCTTCTCCATCATCAGGCAGGGTCCAGCTGGCTGCTGTGCCTTAGACAAAAACTCCTTAGATATATTCCATTCAGGATTTCTTTATTCGTGAGAAATTTTACACAACCTCCAGAACATAGGTACATAATAGGTACACAAACCAAATATTTAGTGATATAAATCATAAATAAATTATTTTTTTAAATAGTGGTATAAAAGAATCCCCCCATTTATTAAAGAAAGGAACAGACTTGTATATTTAATCACATAGATGAGCTTATTTATTTTTACACAAGGAATGAAATCTTGACTGAATATTTGGTACTGAAGGACATAAAGAATCTTCCACCCCTTCAGTTAATTAGTATCTTTATTTATAACTTTCAATGCTGAGAATGCAGCTTCACATAAATAAGTAGGACAAAATGGCAGAAGTACTCTTAGCACCTTTCCATAAACTGTTGGAAATTCTTGCTCTCGAGACAAAATCAATTCAACACTTTCTCGTGAAACTCAAATCGGTGACTCAAAGAGCAATTTTATAAATAAACCATTCTAACTCAATACAATAGAAAGATAACGCTAATTGGATTCTTACAAGCTGAGGAATACCAGGAAGAATCCATTAAAAGACTTTGTGTTCCATAATTATAACATTGCATGTCTAAGGGAGTAGGGAAGTGTGCTCTTGCAGTAAAAACACTGCAGTTCATAACATATGGGGGTCTGGAACCTGATCCTGGTGTTTCTTTGGTGTTGTGTGGCATGAGGACATACACAGTACATGGTATTCATGCTGTGTTCAGAAGGAAGGATGCAGTGAGGCCACGTGATTCAACCCAGGCCAGAGCTGTCAGCCACTCTGTGTTCACTGTCCCTTTAATTTGTGCTTAGTTCTTTGTCATACGCGTACAGTAACCATTTAGTATTGCAAAGTCTTTCATGATCTCCATGCTTGTAGAAGTTTGTCTCATAGAGAACACAGGAGAGAATGGGAGAATTCCACAAGATCGCAGTCTAGCTTCTGAGACAGACACCCAGGGTGGAGTTGGAGAGTGCAGCAGCCAAATGCCCAGGCATGTGGGGAGACAGCAAAGAAAGGCCACAGGCTCCACAGGTTAAAGGGCAGGGACGGCCTTCCCCAAAGGCCCTGATGCAGCTCATTACCAGTGTGGGCAGCTTCATCAGCTGCAAGGGGGTAATTGGGCCCAGGAGACACTGGGCTCCAGCTAAAAAGCCTTAACTGTTCCTCCCTATACTTGAGGAGCCCATGTCCTAAGAATCCATCTGAAGCTCATCTAGTCACTGTGGCCAGCCTGGGAGTCACCAGCCAGGAAGGGGCTCCTCCGTGTTCCCAAAGTCGGTCCAAGTGAGGCCTCCAGAGCCCCAGGTAGGATGAGTGCATCTCAAGCCCAGATGGATCCGTGCTGTGATTTTAGAGTGTGTTGTATAGTGTGCATCATAGAGGATCTCCATGTGCAGTGAGACAGAGACCTCACCATGCCTGTCCACACTGAGGCTGGGACAGGGTTCACCTCTGCAGTCACAGCACCCAGCACGAAGGCTCACAGTACTGCGTCAAAGGGTGTGGTGTCTGTAAGTGCTATGCTGAGTGATCATCTTTGGACACTGCAGGGAGTGTGTATTGATGGACACCATGTGAGTACGCATCTGTGAGCACTGTGCCCAGTGTGTATGGATGGATAGTGTGCTTTGCCTGGTGTGTCCATGTCCAGGATTTCTGTGCTGTTTGTTGATGAGTCCTGTGTTGAGCAAGCATTAGTAGATGTTGGTTGGCTAAGAATCAATCAATGCTGTGTTGAGTATGAATCTGTGAGGATTGTGCTGAGTGCATATTTGGAGGTTCATGCTGAATGCATAGTTTGGGGTACTGTGCTATGTCCTCCCATCTAGCAGCACACAGTCTTAGTCAGCATCCTCACTGCACGAGCACATCAGAGTACATCTGCTCCCCATCATGGCTAGGTCCTGCCCACTGGTTCTATCAGGTAGGAGGGTAGCCTCTGAGCTCACAACAACAGGCTGACACAGGACAGGAACCTCTCACAGACTCCCATGGCACCTCCAGTCTGCAGAAATTTTCATTTCCTCTCTTGGTTTCTTGCATGGACCTGAGTTTGAACTCTGTTCATGCAAGGGCATTCAGTCTGAGGCACCTGGCAGACTTGGCTCAGGATGAGAGAACCCCTGGCTCCTCATCATAACCTGGGTAGTCCCTCAGTCTCCACAAGGGCTATTAAACCCAACATGAAAATGCATTCTCAGACAGTGGAGACCTCCGATCAGTGGAACATGCGATCCAGCAGGTGACAGTCACACTAAGTGGATGTGAGCAAGTACCTGGGTCCACCCCTCTCATCCTGATAGCATGTTCTATTATACAGACCATTAGCCTTGAAGGAGCTGAGTGGGAGGTCCACAGTCTGTCAGTCTAAAGTGATTCCAAAATAGGAAGCCTGTTTGAAAGAACACATAGCCATGGCCAAGGTACAGGTGAAAGGGGCCATGCTGCTCTAAGGGACTCGATCTACAGATCAAGATTCTATCTAGCCATCATCCATCATTAATTAGTTCATTCACAGTGGACAGTGGCCATATCCCAATGATAAGCACAATCTGTGGGGCTTGTCCTAGAGACATAGCAATCCCGGGCAAACCCAGTGAAATCTCAGGCAAAACCCACTATGCCAATGGCTCCCCTAGGAGCTTCAAAGCCATTTGTGGCCACTCAGCTAGAAAAAGACACAGCCTTGCTCTGGATGGTGTCCAGCACCAGATGTTGAGATTGCAATGACTAGGCCATTACTGAGTTAGCTTCAAGTGGTGTGCACCGGATGACATTGTAAGTGCTGCTGAAGTCTATTCTCAGCATTGAACCATACGCTAGCATTGCAATGCCATGAAAGGGCTATGTTACATTGAGATAACCCATAGCTGTGGTAAGTTTGGATTCTTACAGGACACCTACACTTGGTGCTAGGAATCCCCACCCCAAGTGCAAACCTTCCCTGTGCCATGGCCTTCCTAGATCTTTCCTTTTCATCCCAGAACCTTTCTGTGTATGCCATGCTTGCTGATCTAACCTTACAGACAGCCGTCCAACAGGCACTCACAGCACATCTCCCCGAGCAGAGATGCTCCTAGACCAGGGCAGCCACAGCGCTCTCTCTACACTTCCCGTCATTGCAATGTCCTGAGTATGCTAAACAACTTGGCTCACCTGACTCTTCACTTCCTCTCTCTTTGCTGCCAGGATCCATGGGGCTGCCATAGGACCAGAGCCTGTGGCTTAAAACGGCAGACGTTTATTTTTTTTCATAGTTTTGGAGGACCCAGACGTTCAAAAATCAAAGTGTGGCAAGGTTGTTCTCCCATCTGACCTGTGGGGAGAACCGTCCCTGCCTCTTCCTGTGTCTGGTGGCTTGAGGGATCCTCAGGTCTATGGCTGCATGGTTTCAACGTATGCCTAGGTTTTCATATGGCCATCCCTTCCTAGATGTCTATTCTTTGCTGTCTTTCAGAAAGTCATTGTCACTGGATTTATGGGCCACCAAAAAGGAGGTCAGAAATTAGTGAAATCCGAGTCTGCCTTGTGACCATCGTGTGCACACCATGATAGCCAACAGGAAGTAGAGGAATCCTTTTATACTGAAGATCCAAAACCCCTTTCCTGGGGCTCCAATGACACAACCTTCCCAGGAGATACTGTCCCTTCCCAGCAAACATGTAACCATTGATGTCAGCTGGACACCTAGGAATTTATTTGCATGATGTTTTTTTCTTTTGCAAACCAGAATTCTAGAGCTAGAATTCCAGATTCTGGGGCTAGAATTCCAGGGCCATGGGGAGAACCCTGCAAACTGCTTCCCCAGACTTACTTTACCCATAGGCTGCAAGCCTGTAACTGGCCAACCATCAGGACTGGCATAGTTTCAGCAGCAGGAGCAAGCAATTGTCCACCGCTCTAGTCTGCCTTCAGATTTGCAGGCAGACACACAAGCCTTACCGTGAGGTGCCAGAGGTCATTCATGGACAGCTAAACAGGAGAGGCATGAGCTGAGCAAATACAGCTGTCAATGGGTGGTGGAGGAGAAAGCAGGCGAGCAGACACAGTCGCTGGCCCAGAGGCCTGCAGACACAATGCGATAGGAAAGCTCCCAACCTGCAGCTAAGGGAATGCAAGTCCAATGCTTGAGTTGTACGATCAGCCCCACAAGACCGTCTTCTAGCCTAGAGCTGGCAGGCGTCTCGGTGTTTGTAGGAAATAGGTTGGTGCCTGTTCGGTGCCACTCTGCTACCTTCAAGCACTATCTGTGGATGTGGGGGCCTGTCCTAGGCCCAGACCTAGCCTCCTGAATGAACAGTGGGCTTGACTCTGGTTCCTCTGTGGCTGTGAGCTGGTGGGTGTTGGCTCCTTTATAACTCCATGCCCAGGATCCCTAGTTGGAGGGGCTAAGGCTCCTGACAGCCCTTTTGCCCACCAGTTCTCCAGGATCCCGAGCAGCCTCTGGAACACACACACACACACACACACACACACACACACACACACACACACACACACACACACACACACTCCCTATTTAGTTTGGGGGCAGCTTGCTTGCCTGATATCCAGATCTTGTCCCAGATCTTTCTGTCTGAGCTGCAGGAATCTTGGAGGCTTACACCATGTGCATTCATGTGGCTACCTCTATGCCTGCCCACTGTCCACCTGCCTTCTCTGGAACTCTTGTCCGATTCTATCAGTGCTTCTGCGACCTGGGCCAATTCCCTTTTCCATGAGTGGAATAGCTTCTGCAGGTGGCAATACTAAGCCCTAGCCTTCTTTGATTCCCTTCACTGCTGGAACTGCAATGGGTCAGCATTTGCCTCATGGATCCCCGACTGCACCTCAGCTTTTATGGCCATGGCTCCATCCTGCCGTGTCCTCACTTCACACAATGTTTCTGGCC
The DNA here is from genome assembly GCA_004026605.1 of Ondatra zibethicus. Taxonomy (NCBI): domain Eukaryota; kingdom Metazoa; phylum Chordata; class Mammalia; order Rodentia; family Cricetidae; genus Ondatra; species Ondatra zibethicus. The sequence continues at coordinate 46,909 of PVIU01002995.1, read as the reverse complement.
ACACCATGAAGCCTTCCTGCCTCGGTATGCATGGAGTGCAGTACCACGTCTTCCTCTCCAACTTTCTAACCTGTGTGCTCAGAACTGCAGCGGTGGCCCCAGAGCGTATTGTTCTTTATCTGCCGAGATAAACTCTTCCTCCAAAGGGCTTCCAGGAACTTTCCTAGACCTCCTCTGGCTGCAGGTTTTCTATTTTCACATTAACGTGACTTCACAGCCCTATATTCAAATTAAGCCAGCTTCCTAGACCCTACTTTTGTATATAGTCAGGAAAGGTGGTGATGTCATTATTACATGTGAAGTGTCAGGGTGTGTGAGCAGATGCGAGTTCCTTCTGGTGTGTGTTGGGTGGGTGGGGGGAGCTGGCCACACTTTGGAGACCTCACTGAGTCACAGCAGCAACCTAGGCCATTACACTTACATCTCCAGCAAGGCAGGAACACAGTCCTTTCTATCCTCCTGCTTCAAGACTGAGGAGCAAAGCCCTGTCTATATTCACCCCTACAGGGTAGCACACACACAGCTCTGTCTATTCCCGCTTTCTCCATGATAAATATTTATGATAAAAGTAGATCAGAGCAAACACCAGCTTCGGCACCTCTGATTCAAGGGAAATATATATATATATATATATATATATATATATATCATTATTGTGCTTGCCATGATTGAACAAGGGGTGCATGTTGATGGTGGCTGAAGAAACCAATGTAAGCCCTTCCTGAATATTGAACCTAAATCCAGCAGCACAGCAGAACACCCATTCTTAACTGCAGCTAGTCTCCTGATGGGCCATGTAGGCTTGCTACATCTTAAATATCTACCCACAGCAGTTCCCCTCTTGCCCATCCCCTCTTCATTATGCACCCAAACACAAGTACATCGACCTGGCAGAAAAATTAATTCCTTTTCCTACTGCTCACAGGAACCAGGGTTGGTGTCTTTCAGCTGAGGTTACTAGTTGTTCCCTGTTTTCCCCTCAGCTGAAACTTGGCCCTTCCTGTTGGCCTGTGGATCTTTTGCAGAAGGATGAGGGGGGAGAACATCACCAAGGTCAGCACGTTCATCCTGCTGGGCTTCCCCACAGCCCCTGAGCTGCAGTATCTGCTCTTCCTCCTCTTCCTGCTTGCCTACCTCTTCGTGCTGGTGGAGAACCTGGCCATCATCCTCACTGTCTGGAGCAGCGCCTCTCTCCACAGGCCCATGTACTACTTCCTGGGTTCCTTGTCTTTCCTAGAGATCTGGTATGTGTCAGACATCATCCCCAAGATGCTGGATGGCTGCCTCCTGCAGAGGAAACGCATCTCTTTCATTGGATGCATGACTCAACTCTACTTCTTCAGTTCTCTGGTGTGCACGGAGTGTGTACTCCTGGCTTCCATGGCCTATGACCGCTATGTGGCCATCTGCCATCCCCTGCGCTACCAAGTCATCATGACCACAGGGCTGTGTGTCCAGCTCATGGCCTTCTCTTTTGCTAATGGCTTCACCATCTCGATGATCAAGGTCTACTTTATCTCCAGTGCCACCTTCTGTGGCTCCAATGTCTTGAACCACTTCTTCTGTGACATCTCTCCCATCCTCAAACTGGCCTGTACCGACTTCTCTACTGCAGAGCTGGTGGACTTCATTCTGGCCTTCATCATTCTGGTGTTCCCTCTCGTGGCCACCATCCTCTCCTATGGGCACATCACCCTGGCTGTGCTGCGTATCCCTTCGGCCACAGGACGGTGGAGGGCCTTCTCCACCTGTGCCTCCCACCTCACTGTGGTCACCTTCTTCTACATGGCCATGATCTTCATGTATGTGAGGCCCCAGGCCATTGATTCCCGGAGCTCCAACAAGCTCATCTCTGCTGTGTACACTGTCCTCACACCCATGATGAATCCTTTGATTTACTGTCTGAGGAACACTGAATTTAAGGATGCTCTGAGAAGGACTCTGGGGTTGGGTAATACTCCTCAGTAGACATTAAATATTCTCAAGTAGAATTCAAATAAAACCTCATATCATAGTCTATATAATATTTTTAATGAAATTTAGCAAACCCTGTAAAACTACCTACAGTAATGAGCCTTTATCCAAACATATTTTCTGAGTGTGGACTCAGGAAACTATCTCCCAGGTAGATCAAGCATTAGAGTCCAACCCTAGTCACCCTCTCTGCCTCAAGAGAACCCGCTATGTTGGTTACTATTGCCAGAGAGTAATCTGGGTGTTTTGAATTTCATTATTGTAATCATCAAGTACATACACTTTCATGTTCTGCTTTGGCTCAGCAGTACATGTTTGGGTGTCTCCCTGTCTTTGCATGTAGCAATGATCATGCATTGTTGCTCAGCGATATTCACATATCTATCAGCATGTAGTCCTGTATTTTGCTCTTGGTTGACAGTATTACGGGTACTGTCTAGGATGTGTAATGCTGCTATATAAAAGCCAGGTAGTATTTTATTGATATCCACGCAGTTTAGTGAGCTATGCAGAGCTGTAACTAGGCTAGACATAGGTACACAAAGGCTGTGTGTTTCTATATCTGCTGAAACACAAGATATGTGTATGGTCAGCTTTAGAAGAAGTTTTGTTTTCAAAACTTTATGTACCAGTTATACTCCCATTACCAGTATAGAATCCTAGAGGTTCTAAATCCTGGCCAACACGCATCTGTTTCCATTCAGCCTTTCTTCTGGGCTCCAAACATCTCACTGTGACCCATATTTGCATTTCCCAAATGCAAACGGTGTTCTACAGGTACTGACACTGAGTGTCTCACTGTCCATTGGATATGAACTCTCTGGTGAGCTGTCCACATATTCTGCCCATTTTCACACTGGTCTTTTTCCTTACAGGGCTTCTTATATCGTCTGGATCTGAGATCCCTGTCAGATCTGAGCCCTTGGAAGCAAAAACCTTCCAGTTCATTATATGCTCTGACCTCATGGGTCTTACAATGAGGAAAAGTTCTTCATTTTCCTGTCTAACGTGTACAATTTCCCTTATAGAGATTTTACATTTAAGAAATGTTTACTTCCCTTATGTTCAGGAAAATGTTCTCCTGTGATATTCTACCTTTGTTTTTTAAATGTTTAAATTTGTAATCCATCTGAAACTGAAACCATTTTCCATAGGCCCTGAAATTAGTCTAACACTCACCCATTGTTTGAAAGGTCACAGCCCTTCCCTAGGTAGTGTTACCTTTAATAAAAACAAATCACCGAGAACATATGGATCCTTGTGCTTTGAACTCCAGCCTGTTCCTTTTATCTACCTGGTTTTGGGAGCCAGACTCACTCAAGACTTTCTCAGAGGCTTGGATGAAAGGGCAAAAGGCACATTTGTTCTGTGTCCTTGCACAGGTGTAGATTTCACAAGTGGTTCACATCAGCACCTTGGAACCAAGAGTTGTGGTTTCTGGGGACCCAACTCTTCTCCCTGGGCTCTGGTTATCAGTCCTAAAGCAGCTGTGTCAAAAGGATCTTGTGTTATCTTGCCAACACAGTCTGATTTAGCCATATCTCCCCCCTGCAAATAGTCTATAAGCTGCTGGGTTTCTTAATAAACTTGCTTGGCATAAGTCATCAGCTTATGCAAGACCCCAGCTTTTATTTTATCTATCTTCTACCCCACCCCCATCTCCTGGAACTTCTCCCTCAAGACCCAGTCATTGAAGAAGGACCTGGTCCAGGTCAACATGCCTGTCTGTCTCTTCCTGCACCGGTCCTACAGGCTTTTCCATGTGGTCTTTCCCGTGCTGTGAGGTCTGCGAGCATGTCCTCCATTCATGTGCTTCTGGTCTAGGTTGTCCTGGTTTCTTTCGGGTATTCCTGAAAGGAGTTACACATCTTAGAATCTGTCAGTGTCAACAGAAGAAATGCTCGCAGGTTTTCATTTGTGGAATTGTGCTGAATCTACAGATTAATTTGGAGATACTTTATCATTGCAATTTTGAGATTTTAATAAGAAAATTATGAGCACCTTTCTTCTGTCACAGTTTCAATTTCTTGACCCTACTTTGTAGCTTTGGTTAGCAGTTCTACCTTCCAGTGCTTGGGTTTCTAAAAATTACAACACAAAAAGGCATCTCTTAAGTGTAAATTGTAAAATTCTGTTACTTTATTATACTGTGCACAATGTAATTTCAAGCTTTCTTTTAGGGATAATGGTAGGCTTATATAAAGTTGCAAAGACATATACTAGGTAGTCCCATGTGTCCCTTGCCTGGTCTTCCCACCAGTGTCTTCGTGTGTGACTAAGGCACAGTTTGGTAACAGGACATTGACTATGGCACACCCTATGGCACTTGTTCAAATCCCATCATTTATGCAGATTCATCTGTCACAGAGTATGCACGTTTGTGATGACTGGACACAGTGTAGTTGGGGGCAGAGCATTCCCATCATCAGAAAACATCTGGCACTGCTGATGCACAGCCACACCCCTACACTGTAGCCTCTAGATGCCCCAAGTTGTTCTCCGTCCTTTTATTTCAATACATAAGATACTATATACGGAACCATACCTCTTGACCTTCGGAGTGTGCCACCATGGCCAATCTTGGATTCTTTCTAATGTGAATTTAAGGAAGCTATTTATATATCCTAGACACAAGTCTGTTGTCAAATATGTGGCTTGTAAATATTTTCTCTACCTGTACTTTGTCTTCTCATCCTCTTAAGGTTTCATGCAGCTGGCATTTCTGGGTTTGGTAAAGTCTAGTTAACCTGTTTCCTATTTTGGATTATGCTTTTGATATCAAGTCAAAAATATTACTTCCCAAGAAAAACCAGCCTACAATTCATAATCCCAGAGAACCTAGACCACAAAGAGGACCCTAAGAGAGATGGCTCTAATCGACATGGGAAGTAGAAAAAGATAAGGACTCCTGAGTAAACTGGGAGCATGGGGACCATGGGGATCGTGGGAGAGGGCAGAAGGGGAGGAGAGAAAAAGGGGAAGCAGAGAAAATACATAGCTCAATAAAAAACAATTTTTTAAAAAAATTACTTCCCTAGTCCTAGGCCTAAAATGTTTCTCCCATTTTTTCCTAAAAGCTTTGTAATTTTACATATTACATTCAAATACATGATCCATCCAGATACATGATTTTAGGGCTTTTTTTCCCAGGTGTTAAGGTTATTGACAGTTCATTTGCTTCCCCATGACTAGCCAATCGCTCTCACGCTATGCCACAGAACTATGCTTGCACTGCTGTAGAAACACCTGAGATTTGTGCTGGCTCAGTTGTGGCAGCCCTCTCTGCTTCACTGGTGCTTGTTCTATGAACACCATAGCCTCCAGAACCACTGCCTGCTCTTGATTGATAGCAACACGTAGTAAAGCTCAATAACGGAAGAGTAGTTCCTCTGACTTTTTTCTTCTTTTTAAATTCATTGTGGGCAATCTAGCATCTTTACATTTCTGTAATTTTATAAAGTTTGTCTCTACCCATTAAAACATCCTTGTGAAGGTTTTAGTGGGACCTCCGTTAAACCTATAGATCAGCTTGGGAAAAATCAACCTGGTGTATTTCTTCTGATCTGTGATATGTAAACCTCTCCATTTTTTGAGGGCTTTTTTGATTTCTTATGTTATTTTATATGTTGTAGCCTACAGATGTGTTACACTTAAATTCAAGTATTACAGTTTACTTAGACCAAGCATAAATTGAATTCTATCTGCTACTCAACTCTGACTTACATGCTGTTAGTATACAGAATACTGTAATTCTGTGTGATTTTTTTTTTTTGTATTGCACAACCTGGCTGAACTTACTCATTCATTCAAGAAGCTTTTCTGCTATCATCTCCTTTGGGTTTTCTGAGTGAAAATAATATCATCTACAGATATTTTTCTTTCTTTCTTCCCACATACATTCCGTTTATAGCTTTTGTACTTATGACATGACTTAGGGGTTTCATTGCTTTGTGAGTAGTGTGGGGATTGCTTTTTATTCAGAAGGCAAAGCTCATTCTTTCTCTACTTGATGTTAGCATTAGGGTTTTGTGGACAGGCTTTCTGAAGATGAGGAGTTCCCTAAAGTCTTTATTGGAGCAGATGTGTTCTTTTAGTATAAATAAGTATTTAGTTGTGTCCAATGCTTTTCCTGTATCAGGCACTCTGATCACATATATTTCTTCTGTTTTCTTTTTATATTAGTAGGTTTTTAAACTTCGGCTGTTTGTATCCTATGACTAGATCGCATTTGCTTCTGGTGTTCTCATTTTGTATGTCGTTGGATTCAATTTGCTAATGTTTTCTTGAGGATCTTCCTGTATACATTCATAAGAGATATTGATCTATGGAGTTCTTAAATTTTTGCACTGTCTTTGACAGTTATGGCAGCATAGCATGTGGTGGTAAGCATTCTCTCTTCTGGTTTTTGAAGGGGATCATACAAATATATATGTTTACAGATCAAGTAAAATTCTTCAGGAAAACATGCATGTTTAAGAATTTCATTTTTGGTTGTGATTTTTTAAAATTACAAATTCAATTTCTTCAACACAGAACTACTAAGGTTGTAATATAATTGATTTATGAAGGCCTGCGTACGTCTTTTTCATTTTAATGACTTCAAAATATTATATAGGTTTCCTGAGCTCCTTCCACGCATGTGTGTAATGTGCTTTGAACATTGCCCACACCTCCCGACCCTCTTCTCACCCTTTTACATCTCACATCGCTCCTTTTGGTGCCCCGTTTCCCTTCCACTTTTACACCATCAGTACATACGTGAGTTTATCTATAAACTCTAGGACCCCCAAACAAGAGAAAAGATGAGAATTTGGCCTCTCTGACTTAATTTGCTTAACAATATACTCTCCGGTTGCACTCTTTCCTCCGCCAAATTTCAAGATTCTTTAGAGCTGAACAAAATTTTATTCTTGTATCTAGCCTGTTTTCTTCAGTCCTCTGATGCTGCACACGGGTTGGCCCCATAACTTAGCTATTGTGAGCAGTGCTGCAATAAACATTGAGGTGCAAGTGTATTTTTGTGGCATGTTGACTTGGAATTGTTTGGGGCAAGCGCCTAGGTGTGGTATAGCATGGTCATATGGTAGCTCTATTTCCAGGTTTTTTTTTTGAAGAATCTCCATACTGCTGTCCATACAGGCTAGTTTAGTATATACATTATCTCTCGCAGTGTACATATAAATAGTCCTTTTTGTCCACATCCTCACCAGAATTTGTGGTTATACATTTTCTTTATGACTGTCATTTTGACTTGGGTGAAGTGGGTTATCAATGTACTTTTAATTTTCTTTGATCACTAATGATGTCCTTAAATTTTTCATATGTTTATTGGCTACTGATGTTTCATCATTTGAGAATTATCTGCTCATTTCACAGGTCTATCTGCCCATTTCACAGGTCTATCGGCTCATTTCACAGGCCTATTTATTGACTGGGCTGGTTGGTGTTTAGTGATCTGTATATTCTACATATCAATCCTACGACAGATAAGTAGCCAGCAAAGATTTTTTTTTCCCATTTTGCAGGCTATCACTTCTCTTAATTGTTCTCTTGCTGTGCAGAAAGATTTTAGTTTCATGAAATCACTGTTTTCTGTTTGATTCCTCTACTTTTCCTTCAGTTTCCAACGGATACCTTGTACATACTTTTAAAAGAATTTCATCTTTATTTGCTTATCTTTGGGGATTATCATTTTTGCAGCATTGTAAGTGGAAGTCAAGGCGTTACCTTAAAACAACCTCTTGTGAGGCTGATTCCCTACTCTGCTCACTGGACCAAACATTCCTTTCATTTGGGTTCTTCTAGACACCTCCCTTTTCTAAATATGATATTTTGAGCATTTCCTGCATACACACGAAGCCCTACAATAAGGAGATTAAAGTTTTGTTTCTACCAAATGTGATTTAAAAACTCATTCACCAAGGAACAGACGATAAAGCTTCCATTCCCCATTCTCTTCTTCTGACTTTCCGCTGGAGTTCCCAGCCTTTTGCTGTCATTTGAAACTTCCTCACTCAACTCTTCTAAAGAAAAATCTTCCTGAAGGTGAGAGCTGCCACTCAAGTAGGCTTATTCTTCCTCTGAGTGGCTGTAGAGTTCCTCCAACAGCTTTGGGAGAGCCTCAACCCCCATCAAGAAACCCTCTGGTCACAAGCATCCAGGGAAAATAAAACGGGTGCAAATACATCCTAGGTCATTTTGTTGACGCTTATATTATTTTGACAATAAGGCGAGAGAGAAAAAGAATCCCCGACTAAAAATCATAGACTTCACTTGTTCCAGTGAAGAATTCTTTTTAAAAATTCGAATACACCTCATTATTGTAAGAATGATATACTTTTTAAAAATGGGGGGGATCCAGGGATTCAAAGCTCATCAAATAGTCAATACTTTAAAATATCTCACGGTTGATTCACAACAAAAACTCTGAGCAAACTTGGGGCAGATGACTGACTCCAGCTTAAGTAGCACCATTAAGATCTGCAAGTTAATGGCATACACCGTTTTCCATTATGCCACCAGCTGAAGCTGTCAAACATACCTCAACTTAGGAGGCGAGGCAGTGTCTCTTCTTAAGGGTGAGCCTGCCAGGTACTGACACCTAGCGCACTGGAGGGGAGTTGCGAAATATAATGATGGAGATGCAAAAGGAATGTGGAGAGCCATTCTCAATATACTGGAAGGAGCACTGGGCTTTCTAGAAATGGAAAGGCGGGGGTGGGGATGGGGTGAAGGTGGTCCACTGTTTTGGCGACCCCCCCCCAATTGCACTTTCTTGGCTTCCTCAGACTCTTCTTCCTTAGCCTCAAAGGGTCTTGGAGCTTAAGACGTCTCCAGGAGGCAGCTGTGGAAATGAGGCAGGGAGCTCTGCCCTGGAGACCATGGTGGTTCTAGACCCGAGACCACCTCAGCTCTCAGCACTACAAGAGCTCAAAACCCGGTCCCGAGCGGGTCTCACCCATAGAGCCTAGGCGGGTGGCAGATCCTCCTCTCCAAACCCAGGCAGTGGGGCAGTCCTCAGAGGTCGGGCGTGGACCCGAGTGGCGGGTTCTCACCACCGGATCTGGGGAGCGAGCGGATCCACCCCCACAGAACCAGTAGACTACCCGGAGCAAGGGAGTCACACTTTCGTCGCACCCCCCAAGACATCTAGGAGAACCCCAGCTCAGAATTGGCAGCCTCCAAGCAATTGACAAGGCCTAGGAGGGTCTTCTCGCCCTTCGCCACACACGTAGATCTATTGTCTGGGGTCCAGCCGCGCTACTCGCCCAAAGGAGCTAACACCTTGCCCATAGTGTCGGTCTAGGTTTAAGCGTCGTCCTTCCTGTATAACCTGGCCTAATCCTCTATTCACCCTAAGAAGATTCTTTTTCCGACAGGCGCCGCGAACACCTCGGCTGTGACGTCATGGCAGCGCGCCGCAGACAGCCTAGGACCCCGTCGCGCTCGCGTCCGTCTGGTCCTTGAGCCGGCGGGGACGGCGGAGCAATGGCCTTGAGGCTCCTGAGACTTCTCCCAGCGTCGGCGTCCGCGCGGGGCCTCGCGGCCGGAGCCCAGCGCGTGGTGAGCGGCGGGCGGCATGTCTTGCCTGGGTCTCGGCTTGCCGGCTCCGAGCTCCGACGCCCCGGCGTTGTTGGTCAGACCCTCGAGCCGCGAGCTCCCGAGGTCCCCACCCACAACTCCGGGTGCAGCTTTGCGGCGGGACTCTCTCTCCTAGCTGCATTTGGGGAACCGGGATGCCGGGGCCCTGGAGTCTGGACCCGCTTGCTCGTCCGTTCAGTGTTTGGCGAAGCTGCTTGGTTGAGCGCCCCGTGGACGCTGGGGTGACGTGATGTGGAGCCGTAACAGAGACTTTTGGGGTAGATTGGGGAGGATTAGGACTTCCTAAAATGCATGCAGAATAGTGGGTAATACTAGGCGCCGCGGGGACCGTGGCTGGAAACAGGACACGTTTTTTGACAGCACCATAACTTCTTTGCTTCTTAGTAGAATTGCAGAGGTGTTAAATTTTTGAAGGGGTTGACCTTCTTATTTAGAATTTTTGTTTTGAGCAGAGGAGTGGTGTGTGTGTGATAAGTATGAATGAGCCAGAGAGAGAAATGGGGTGTGCATGAATGTGAGCCGGCATCAGCGCTGTCAGCCTAAGCCCCATTAGGACCACGCTTATCAACTAGAGCACAGCACGTTCCAGTGCACTTTTGCTTTGACCTTGACTCTTAGAGGCTACAATCCTTGTTCCTTCCTCACTCCCTTCAGTGAGGTTGTTTCACATATGTATGTTGGAAGTTCAGTCCATCCTAAGTTTTGCATGCAGTGAGTTCATTCCTCACGCTGTGAAGTCCAACGGTTTTGCACAGTGGACCAGTGACATATCTCTGCCTTTTTATAGTACCACACAGAGTAGTTTACAGCCCTAAAAAAAAAATCCATTGTGCTTAATGTTCATTTATTTTCCACCCCATAAACTGATAGCCACTGCTCTTTTGATGATTTCTGTCATTTTGCCTTTTCTGGACTCCTGTAGTCAGTCACACATTACATTGCCGGTCACACTACTATCTATGTGTACAATTATTTTTACAGTGGGGCTGGACAGATAGCTCAGCAGTTGCTCTTCTAACACACACACACACACACACAACACTCTAAATAATAAGTCTTAAGCCAGATATCATGGTGCACACCTTTAATTCCAGCATGAAACAGGCAGGTCTATATAGTGAGACCCTTGTCTTAAAATGATACCTCAGAAACAGAAAAACAAAACAAAAAAAAAGATTGGCTCATGTCTTTATGGCTTATTTCCATCATTCCTTTTAATCGCTGGGTAGTGCTCCATAGTTTGGATATATTATCACTTATCTATTTGCCTATTTGAAGACCATCTTGACAGTTTCCCCTTCGAGGCAATTGTGGGGAAAAAAAGCTGCATGGAGTATGCATGCAAATTTCATGTGGGAATGTTTCCTATCAGCTGGGTGATGTGGTTGCTGGGTATTAGTGAGATGGTAGTTTTGTAACCATCTGTCGCCACTGACGGTCCCATTTGCACTACTCAGCAGTGCAGAGCATCCTGCTGCACGCTATCTTGCTGGTGTTGGTGCTGGCAGTCATTTGCATTTGTGGGCATCCTGTGAGCACACACAGTGCATTTCTGGGATCTCATGGGGGCATCTTAGGTGTTTACTTGTCATCTGCATCATCTTTGTGAGATCGGTTTACTTCTCACTTTAGAATTTGCTGCCCTTCCAGTTGTTTGCCTTTTAACTATGTACCCACCGCTGTTCCTGCTTGGTGATCTTTTTTTGTTTGGGGAGAGTGTGGATTATTTCAGTTTGGTGAATAGACTGGAAGACTGCTGAGGATGTCTCTTGCCTTATGGATGAGAGATGTAAAAATGACCTTAGCAGCAGTGCAGCGGGAGAGGGAGGTGATGCTTCTTCCACAGAACCTGGGAATTTGGCTTCTGTGGGTGATTATGGAGTTGAAGGAGGGCAAAGATAATGCTTTATTTACTCTGTCATTTGTTAGATCGTGGACAGTTCCCGCTGTAAAGGACATCATACTTGGGGGTTAGAGTATGGAAACTCTACTTTGGTTTAAGTCTTCTAGCTTTCTCGTGCTTAAACTGTGTACTTGGTGGTAGGGTAACTAGGTAACAGGCTGAAGACAGAAGCCTTGATCAGAGAGGTATTTTTGTTCTGTCAGGTCCACCTCCCCTCTGCCATTTGTCCATCCACCTGTCCATCTATTCATCCATCCACCCAGTTTTCATTAACATAGCAAGCATCCTTGTTTCAGGCCCTGTTCTGAGACCTAGGAATGTAAACACTTAACTCTCAGAGAGCTTGCACTAAGGAAGAAGGGAGTCAGCTCATCAAACAAGAGAGGCCTCCTCGTATTTTACCTAATAGTTGCTAATGCCTGCAGTAACCAGAGTGGTGATGTGATTTTTTTTCAGGGACAGATTCATACCAGTGAGCAATGCCAGCTGAAGTATGGACCTCTGGCCTTCGTTCTTGGTGATAAGACAACCAAAAAACTGAATCAGTACAGCCGAGTGATAACGGTAGATGGGAACATATGCTCTGGGAAGAACAAGCTCGCAAAGGAGATCGCAGAGAAGCTAGGTATGGACGTCATGCAGAATGACCCTAGCTCTTCAGGCATGTGGCTGCTTATCCCACCTAGAATTTGCTTGACTGTTGACTAGGTAAATTTAGGCCTAAGGTAGGTCTTTTACATTTTTTTAGTTGCTTATTTAATCTATGCCTATAACCTCCAGTGCTTGAGAGGCTGAGGCAGGAAGACTGCCATGAAATCAAGGCAAGCTTGAGCTATATAGTGAGTACTAGGCCATCCAAAGCTTCATGGAAATATCCTATCTCTAAAAGACTGAATTGGGGGGCAGGGAGGGGTTTCAAATGTAGTAAATTTAAAAATTGGAACTGGGTTTTCCCTGGGAGTGCAGCAGAGCGCCTACCTGAACTGCATTGCCAGAGGAGCTGTCACAGTGTTTGCTTTCACATGGGATGATGGGGAGATGGGCTGACCTGCTCCAGTTCTGGGTGCAGCAGTCTGCTTACTTGCCTTTTGATGGCAGTGGGGTGAGGATTGGAAGGACTGCCATGTGCTGCTTGGTTGCAGGAAATGGTAAAGCATGCTCTTTAGCCATTTGTTCCTAGCACCTCATGTGCTTCTTGAGCATATGAAGAAGTATGGGCACAAAGGTGACTTCCCTTGGGCTCTGATGCCCAGCCCTGGCCATAGCATTCACATTTCTTTGTGTTTTTGTCCAACCGTGCACTTCGAGTAGTAGTGGTCAGTCATGCTTCCTCTGGGTTTTCTCTCCTTAGGCATGAAGCACTTTCCAGAAGCAGGCATACAGTACTCAAGCAGCACCACAGGCGATGGAAGGCCCCTTGACCTGGAATTTAGTGGCAGCTGTAGCTTAGAGAAATTTTATGATAATCCCAAAAGCAATGATGGCAACAGCTACCGCCTGCAGTCTTGGCTGTATGCCAGCCGCCTCCTACAGTACTCAGACGCCCTGGAACACCTGTTGAGCACAGGTACCGCTCTGTTCTTGGTCAGGGGTGGTGGGCTTTCCCTTTCTTGATCCCATTCTGAATAGAGGTTTTCTGAAAAGGTACTTTAGGCAAGCTTATAGAAGTGATGTCACTGCTTTGAGCATAAACCATGAAGGAGAATGAAACACACAGGTGACTGGGAGAATGTGAAGTCGAACTCATCAGGATGGACTGTGTGTCCTGTATAGACATGAATGACAGCCAGTGGGTTTTCTGGAGGGACAGTCACCAGGCTGGAAGTTGCCACAGAATAAAAGTTAAACCTTAAAAAGATGGCAGAGGTTGGGAGGAGGCAAAATATGCAGGGTCTCAGGGGCCCCTGCAGTTAGGGAGAGTGTGTCCTAAGATGCTATTCAAGCTGGGTGTATGTGGACAAGCAAAGTTTAGCGTGAGAGACTGGCAGCAAGTGTTGTCTGCGGTTTCTGTCCTGCTCGGTCCTGCAGTCATTAAGTCCCAAAGAATCACACAGAGGTCTACATTAGTTATAAACTGATTGGCCCATTAGCTCAGGCTTCTTATTAACTCTTCTAACTTATATTAGCCCATTATTCTTGTCTATGTTAGCCACGTGGCTCGGTACCTTTCTCAGAGAGGAAGTCACATCTTGTTTGTTCTGTGTCTGGATCGCGGCCACAGACTCCGCTTCCCTCTTCCCAGCATTCTCATTGCCACGCCTCTGCTTCCTGCTTGTTTGTCCCGCCTATACTTCATGCCTGGCTACTGGCCAATCAGCATTTATTAAAATACAATTGACAGGGTACAAACCATTGTCCCACAGCAAGCAAGGACTCAAAAGCAAGGGCATGAGGGGAGAGTACATGGCAGAACAAGAGTGTGTGTAGATGAGGTCAGGAAATAGCCCCTTCCCTGGAAAACAGCAAAGTTGTTAACTTGGACCTGAACCCAGAATATCCTGAAAACAAACTGCAGACGTACTGTGCCATGTGCCAGGAACTGTATTCACAGTGGCACAGTGGTGGTGGTGGTGGGGATATGGCTGGTATTTAAGTCTGTGTCTACTCTTTACAGCAGTGGCTGCCCTGTGGTTGATGAGTGAACTGTGTGGGAGAGGGAGTGGCTGATGTTTAAGGCTCTGTCTACTTTGTATGGCAGTGGCTGCCCCATGCTTGATAGACAGATAGTGTGGGAAAGGCCGGGTGGTTTGTGTGTAAGGCTGTGTCTGCTTCCTGTGTCAGTGGCTTCCCTGTGGTTGGTGGTGGTTTTAGAAACAAGTTCAGCTGCACCTGGGAAGTTGGACCAGTGATTCTGATTCTGAGCTGAGCTAGAAGGACAAAGATCTGTTTTCAGCACAGCCTCAAGATAGCTGATAAAGCTGCTTCTCAGATTTGCATTTGTCCCAGAAGTGTCTGGTTTTTATTTCCCAGTTTTATTAATGATTAGTTTTCTTCCAAGGATGGAAGACTTCTGGACTTATGTGGTCTGGCGTCTTCTTGGGTTCTGTACCAGGATCTCCCTCAGGGAAATCTAAGCAGTAGCTTGGGAATGATATTGGCCCTCAAGGCAGTCTTTTATTTATTTATTTTTTTAAAGAAGCATATTCTACCCTATTTTCTAACTACTTGTTTCTTAAATTAAAAAGGAACACTTTACATCTTAAAAGAATAGTGATTTGCTTCCTTTTATGCTGTGTTCAGTTACTATTTTGTGAGTAAGGTCTTGCTATGTGCTAGGCTCATTCCTCAAGCCAGGAATACTTCAGGGAGGACGCTTCTGCTTTAATAGGAGCATAGAGACTGACTGGAAGGACGCGTGGCAGGAGTGAGTTGGTGGTGGGTGCTCTAGGGAAGCTGGTCCTAGATGAAGTTACATAACAACCAGCTTCTCAAACACTGGACGACGAGTTTTCTCCGTGTGGTGAGTGGAGCCAGGGCCCATTCTTCCCTAGGGGAAGGTTCTGCCTAGACCCAGCAGGATGGATTGCAGGAACTTTTGTCCTGAGTATCATGAGAACCACATTGCAGTGAGTGAAGCTGGCAGTGATGGCAATAAAGGTGAGAAGTGGCCAGCTTAGAATATTGGACCTGGAGGTCTTTACTCTGAAGGAGAGGAGGCCATTAGGAGATATGAACCCAACTTTATCAGCCCACTTTGCAAGTGGCCTGCTGCTGAGCAGGGAGAGTTCAGATATCGTTGGGAAAGGCTGTGACCTTTCTTGCCTTCTCATTGAGTGTGTCGGAGCGATTACCTTTGGCTGCTTCAGCACCACCACCTCAAAGACAGGAGTGTCCCCATGTGGCTGCGATTTCAGATCATGTTAACAGATGTGGAAGACCCTGGACCTAGAGAAAGAAGTGGTCATTACATAGCTGGTCTAGAAAGTGTATTTGATTAGAGTGTTAAGCACCTCTCTGTCAACATAAAATAGTGCTCAACCAGGCTCTTCTTTGAGACATGATTGCTCTGAGGCAGTAACCTGAAGCCGCTGTTGAAAGAGAGCAAAATATTTTTCTTTAATGATGGAGATGGTCTTAGGAGAAACAGGAATGTTACTTTGACCCTATGGTACAGCACTTTACCAAATGCAGGAATTCCACCTTTTGTGGCAAGATCAGGACATGAATTTGTCCCATTTCCAGACACATGAGATAACAAAGAGTTATTAAATTATCCTGAACTTGGGACATTTTTATATTTAATTCTTTATATTTAGAAAAACAACAAAAAATAGATGTTTGAGAGAATTTGAGGATGATTGTGATGAGTAAGACTTGAAGTATAGGAAGAGTTGACCTGGGATCTGAGAGGTCACAGTGAGGCTGAAGTAGCTGGTTTAGAACCCACCTTCCTCCTCTGTTCCAGGTGATGGAGGAGATAGTGTTACCCCAAACCAAAAAAGCACTGTGGTTTTAAATGTGTTTTCCACTTGTAACAGTGTAGTCTTTGAATGTATTTGTAAGAACTAGAGCGGTAAGTGACTGGGTTTTTTGTTTTCCATTTCTAAAATGAAATTTCTAGTTAGCAGTACTTTTTATTCATTTGGTTTAAAACTGTTGTTTGCCTGTTTCAATAGGACAAGGTGTGGTCTTGGAGCGCTCCATCTACAGTGACTTTGTCTTCCTGGAGGCAATGTACAACCAGGGCTTCATCCGAAAGGAGTGTGAGTTGTGTCATATGCCCTCTGCTGATGGGGATACCTCCACAGAGGCTGAGGGGAGGGTATTTTGTGCTGTTGCATACCATATTCCCCAGGAGAAAGGGAGCTCAGCAAACTCCCATTGTCCTTATCATCCTAAATAGGTATCTTTTGTCCATTCACTTACCCTAGAAGCAGAGAGGCATCCTTGGTGTTCAGGAACACTCTGCATCCCGCAGCTCTCCTTGCTATATTCCAGAGACCCTTGGTCCTAAGGTCAGCCCACAGCTTCTAGTTTTCCTTGGCCTATATAGCTAATTTTGCTAAACTCTCCAGGTCTAGTGTGTAGTTTTTATGAAATTGAGCCATTTTATTTTCCCCTCTGTCTGTTCATGTATAGTTGCCCCTCTAACAAGTTAGTGAGCCTGTTTTAGGGACATTGGCATCCTTGGCAGATGACAAAGGAGAAAGGATAAGAGTCTGTTGGTTAAAGCTGGCTAGCCTGGGAACCCTGGGGAGGTCGGTGTGCCTGTAAGGAGTTTGGGCTATGCAGTGCTTGGCTTGAGTCAGTTTCAATAAGTTCTTGCCTGTGTGGGTACTGAAATCTAATGGTCAGCATGAGTATAGTCGGTCGGGGAAACTGAGGCAAGCAAAAGGATGGTTGTAATCTGAGACCTGGCTCTGCTGTATCCTGGTGGCTAGGAGTCTCTGTATGTGAAGTGGAAGGAGTGGGCAAGGGGCAGCCTGCCCTGTACATGCCAAGCAGCAGTTGAGGTTGACCAACAGGTATTTCTGGGGGCCACTGTGTACACAGCTCTGCCTGGATGCTCAGGGATCTCAGGCAAGGCTTTTGTTACCCTAGGGACAGGGGAATTAAGCCAGCAGGAGTGAGGAGTGGCAGCACAGTGTCCCTGAGCACCCCTCGGCTTCGCTCTGGAGTGCTGTGGAAAGAGCATGCCGGGGCCTGACTGACGTGTGGCAGGGGTGGGAGTCATTGCCAGGGACAGCTCCTGCGGTGAATGGCCTTCAGGGCTCAGACTTCAAGTGCCGGAGGGAGGGGGGACAGGTGCATTGTCAGCAGCAGGGTAGGGGAGGGATGGGGACTGGCCAGTGGTGTGTAGTGTCAGTGCATGAAAGGGCACAGACAAGTAAGGGCTGGCCTCCTAGGGAAGAAAGCTTGGATGTCTTCTGGAAGTCCTGAGTAGTCACTGAGCATTTTAAGTGTCAGAAGGAAGATTTGGTAGTTAGAAGGTCACAGAAGTGTCTGGAAAGAACATACATGGTGAGGGAAAGTCCAAGGGGAGGAGGCCAGTTGGGAGGAAGTTGGAAGGGAACGTGTTGGGGTAGGACTAAGTCGGAGGACACACTGGCAGCAGGAACTGTCTACAGGAGGGAACAGTGCTCAGTCTTGCAGAAGCACAGCAGGAGAGTGATGGAAGACCAGTTTCTAGAGTGAAGAGGAGTTTCTATTTGGGTGTCCTGAGTACGAGACTCTCTTAAATGGGCTCAGGGTATAGCTAAATACAGATTCATGCTGCTATGGCCTGAGGGATTTATGCCAGCAGGTGTGGTTTGGCGTCAGAGCCTGCAGTGGGCCTGTTTGGCTTGGTAATGCTCATGAGTGATAACAGTGGTGACCAGGTCCTGGGTACAATTTGAGGAGATGGAAACCCCAAAGGATAAAGCTCCATGGCTACGTGTGCCCAGAGATAGCTGAAGAGTGTGAGGAGATTGGCCTTGCCACCTAGTTTGTAACAGGTGACCACTGGATTTTACATGTATAAGGTTGGAGACTGTAGCCTGTCATATTAGTGCCAGGATAGGGAAAAGTACATTGGCGAAAGTCAGTGGCATCCAGTGAGGAAAAGAGGCCTAAGGAATGGGATGTTGACAGAAGTAAGCAGGCAAGTGGAGATGGAACAGAGGAAGAAAGGTAATATATTATCGTAGCAGAATGCAAGGCTGGCGCATTGCAGGTCTAGCAAGTAGGGCAAGGCCTGGTTTTCTCCTTGGGCTTATGGGGTGTGGTCAGGGCAGTCTGTGCAAGTGCCCTATGTCCATAGGCATGCCTCCTCCATCACGCTTTCCCTACTTCAGTGGTCTTGGTCACAGTCCAGTCCAAAGATAGCCTTCGACACAGTGACCAGGCAGGTCCCTAGGGTGTTCTGTGAAGTGGAAGAAGTGTCTTTCTGTGGGTCTTAGTGTGAGCATCCACTTGTCATTCTGGAAGATTTTACCATACAAGCAGTTCTTTCTCAACACTGCCCATAGGTGCCCTGTTGGGAGCTGATGTGGATAGGGTGTGTGTGTCCAAAGGAGTGGGTTGTAGTTCTTTTGAATAACAAACCTCCAATTACCAGGACTGTTTGACAAGGGTGAGGTGACTGTTCCAGTCTCAGGGCTCCCAGATTATTTTGGTGTGAATCTGATTCAGTGGGTAGTTACATAGTCCATTCAACTCTCTGAAATATTCTGAACCGGGAAAAGTGTAGCTTAAGTTTTCAGTTGATTTTTTTTTTTTTTTAAGAAATGCTTTCTGAACTCCCTGTAGACCAGACTCTTATTTGTGTTCAAAAAGAAATAGATACACAGCAGGTGTATCATACATCCCAGCTAAAGAAACACACAAGGAGAACTGGTGTGCTTCCAACTTTCCCAGGAAGTGAGGAAGACATACTCAGGGTCTGTCCTCTGCATACCGGTTAGGATGTCAGACGTCTGTAGCTGTCTAGAGTTTGATAGTGATGGACTCTCTTGTGTAGGTGTGGACCACTACAATGAAGTAAAACGGCTCACTGTCCCAGAGTACCTGCCACCCCACGTAGTTGTCTATATCGATGTGCCCGTACCAGAGATACAGAGCCGGATCCAGAAGAAAGGAGATGTAAGTCGGTACCCATGCGAGCCAGGTGCTACATGTTTTTGTGATCAGTTCCCAGTGACCCTCACAAGGCAGGAGGGCCCAGCCGAGAGCATATCTATCCCCTGAGCCATTCTTGTGGGGAGCCAGAGCATATCCTCTGTCCTTTCTCTTCTCTTCTCTAAGGGGTCTCATGTACTGTTGTCCTAGAGATGAAAGTGATTTGGATATCTTTTCAAGCGTCATATAAATTTGAGGGGTGTTTTGTGTTGAGTGTTTGTTACAAGCAAGGTAGTATATTACTTTAACAGAGGGCAAGGCTGGCTGGTACATGGCAAGTCTAGCAAGCAGGGCAAAGCCTGGCTTTCTCCTTGGGCTTATATGGTGTGGAAGAATGCACATCGGTATGTGATCTTGTTTCACTTTGGCCACGGCAGGTGATTCCCTGTCACCCCTACAGTGCTTTTGTGGCCCCTCGCCTGTTACTACTAAGTGCCTGTGTCTGTCAGACAGAAGTGCCTGCAGTTCCTGCCTGGCACCCACTGTGCTGGAGTAATGCTCCCAGGTGGAGTGAATTCTCCAGGGAAGTCATTCCCTTCACCTTTATAGACAGCTGCCTGTTCCATTTTCCTGTGCCTGGTTTAGGTGCCAGGGCTGCAGGCACTCAGGAAATGGGTGACTTTTTTATTTTTATGAGCAGCTTTAGTGAGGTAGGATTTATACTTGATTATATGCACCAGTTGAAATTTGCAACTGATTTTTTTTAGCAAACTTAGCAAATTATGGCAGCTTCTATTGCAATCCAGTTTTGGAATGTTTTCTTTATTTCTATACGTCAAAACAGTAGGCTAGTCTTTTTTTCCTCCCTCTCTTCTTCCCTCCCACAAATGTTTCTTGAGTACCTCTGTACCAACTACAGAATGCTGGGGCTGGGTTAACTGGATAGGTGAGCTCCCACCCAGCAGCTCGTGTTCTAGTAGAGGAGCCCTTTCGTGAGCAAGGCAATGAGCAAAAGCCACAGAAGACGAGCCTGGGAGAAAGTGCCTCAACTGTCCACTCTTAATTGACAAGAGAAGCGAAAGAGTGAAGGAAGAGTGGAGGTGGGAAAGAAGGGGTAGAGAGGGGTCTGCAGTAGGAGAAAGTGCAGGCAGATGGGAGAGACGGGGCCTCCCAGTCTCTGTGGTTCCTCGTTGCCTGCTCTTGATGTGAGGTACAGCAGAAAGACAGGCAGGGCTTCTCATAGGGACCTTCCTGGCCCTGCTCTGTGAGAGGAGGGCCATGACATGGACTCCTCTGTAGTCAGGAACAGTTCTCAATGGTTGTACCCCTGCCACCTGTCCCCTAAAGCCCTTGCAGCTTATTGGTCCTTAGAAAAAAGCAGTGCCCCCCAGTTGTGGTCACGCTTTACACACTCACAATAAAGAACTGAATCTGAATGCCTCCTGCTCTTGGTCTCTGCTTTTGTTCAGCCACATGAAATGAAGATCACCTCTGCCTATCTCCAGGACATCGAGAATGCCTACAAGAACACCTTCCTCCCAAAGATGAGGTGAGCCCAGCACAGTGCTGACATGCAAGACTCAAGCTGTCTCGCAGAGACTGGAGGAAGCCTCATAGCTCAGAGTGTTTTCTCTCCCATTCACAGCCTCAGGCTGATGAGCCAACAGGAGACTTTTCAGTTTAGATTTTGTGAATTTCTTTGGGTTTTTTTTTTTTAAATGCTTTCCCCCCTTCCAGTTAAATCCTTAAGATTCTTGATGCTAAAAATAAATTTATGCTCAAGTCCATGTCAAATTTTAAGCATTAGAGGTATATTCTCATTCAAGTAACAGCTAGATATCTAGAAAAATTGCTTGAAACACTCAGCATGCCTGTGGAGGAAGTCTATCGACACACAGTCCTTTACACCCTAGCATCTCAGCAGTATTAGAGTTAGCGTCACCACATCTGCCTCCTTCCATTCCTGTCCATGTGCTGAAGCATGAGGGAAGTATGCTTCCCTCTCCGCAGGGCTCTAAGGTCCTAGGTGTATCTGTATGTGTTACAGTTAAATTATTTGATACTGAAAAGTTTTAGGGCATTGTTTAAATTCTCAAAGTTATGAATAAAAACAAAATGAAGCAAGTGTTTTTTACCTCCTGCACAGCCGTACTATGGTGGCATGAACACCAGAATACCCAGGTTCCATCCTGTGGAGATGCTTGTGTCAGCGCAGGGGCTCTAGTGGCTTCTGGGCATTTGTACAGACCTTCCACCTGGAAATGCTGACCTTGTGTCCCTCATTCTGTCTTACAGTGAGCAGTGTGAGGTTTTGGTGTACAGTACCTGGGAATCTGAAGACTCAACCAAGGTGGGGCAGTGTTAATTAATGACACATGTTCTTAGACTTGATGTGCAAGGTTCGCCAGGCCACATGATGGGTTTGATTACTCCTGGCTTTAGGAGCTTTGGCGAGTCATAAATGTTGGAGGGGGAGGGGCGCTTGTTCTTCCCAGCCGCCTGGCTGCCCGAAATAATCACACAGGAACTGTATTAACTTGGCCAATTAGCTCTAGTTTCTTATTGGCTAATTCTTACATCTTAATTTAACCCATTTCTGTTAATCTGTATATCACCACTAGGTCATGACCTACCAGCAAAGTTCCGACATGTCTGACTCTGGTGGCTCCATAGTGTCTCTCTGACTCTGCCCTTCTTTCTCCCAGCATTCCTCTCCACCTACCTAAGTTCTGCCCTATCAACAGGCCAAGGCAGTTTCTTTATTCAGTAATGGTAACCACAGTACACAGGGGAGACTCCCACATCACATAAACAGCAGTATCCGCCCTGCTCATTACCCTCCCTGAGCCATCAAGTTATTGATTTTTTTTTAAAAAATAGCTTTGTTTGTATAATCTTAAAATCATAGATGGCAGAGATGTGAAATGCTTTGGTACATATATGTATCACAGAGCATGACAACTGAACCTTGCTTTAGTTCAGAAGAAAAGTTAGTTGTTTAAAAAGAGCTGTTTTCCTTAAGTCTGCATTTTGTGAAACTCCAGTTAATCTTAAAGGAGTTTTCAGGAAACTCAGTGAATACCGGCCAAGAAAATTCTGAAAGGAGAAATTTAGGACATTTGTTCTTCCACATACAAAACCATATACACAGTAGCAAAAAACTCTGTGTCATTAATGCAAGAAGTAGTAAGTCACCCAGTAAATGTGAATTCTTTTTGTTTTACCAGACTCAACACAGAGACCATCTTAGTGTGGCAAAGCAAGTTTCTTCAAGATAATAATAATAATAATAATAATAATAATAATAATAATAAAAAAAAAAAAAGTGAAATAGGAGGGAAAAGTCATTTCTTAAATGGTATTAAGTAAATATCCATTTGGTGAAGAAACATAAGGCTAAAATACAGAAACAGAAGTTTGAGGCCATCCTGAGCTACATAGTGAGTTCAAGACCAGCCTGAATTGCATAATGAGACCCTGCTGATGACAAAAACCAACACCAAACCTCCCATAGGAGTTCCGCTTTAAACTTTTTCATTGTATCTACAGCTTCAGTTGCCAGCGCTCAGCGAGGCATGTCTGTAATGCCAGCACTTGGGAAGCAGGAAGATTACTGCAAGTTTGAGGCAGCCTGGTCTACATGATGAATTCCAGATTAGCTAGGGCTATACAGCAAGACCTGGTCTCAGAAAGAAATGAAGGTCACGAGTTAGTAAAGAAGAGGAAGCATAGGAATTCAAGATTTGAGTGCCAGCTCAGGCCCCTCTGTCCTGCAGAAGGATCTTGCAGAGCTGGTGGCTGTGAGTGCCTGCATGCCCAGTTCCTCTGTACAAAGGGCAGGAGGAAGGGGACCTGGTGAGCTCTCCCACCAGGGAATGGCCTTCTGCTTTGAGACAGATCCTGGATCCTAGTGTAGCTCTGCTGCTTCCTGCTATAAGCATTCTTGTTCCTGGCTTGCCCTACTTGGTCTGAAAGGCTGCTTTCATTACCTTCCTGGTCCAATGCCACCTTGTTCATATTCAATTTATTTTTATACCTTTTGATTAGGTATCTATTTAAATGGTATGTATCTTAGAATAATGCGCCTTTAAGTGAGGTCCAAGCTGGGCGTGTTCTAGAAAAGCTTTGAGTGTGAGAAAATGGCCTCTCTAAAAGGGCAGGACTGGAGGCCTGGGCTCTCCGGGAATGTGTTGGTGTTCAGGTTCCTCTGCTTCTTGGTGGCTCTTCTAGAAGGAACTTACTTGAGAAGACAAGAGGAGTCTGTCCTTAATGTTGGCTTTCTGTCCAGTCTTACTTTTCTTCCAGTCTTCAGAGCAGCTCTGTCTCCTTGGTGTTCTGCAGTGTTGATGAGGCAGGATCATGCAGAGCAGCACTTAGGTCCTGCCATATTATTCTCCTTGGCTTGTA
This sequence comes from Ondatra zibethicus, assembly GCA_004026605.1. NCBI lineage: Eukaryota > Metazoa > Chordata > Mammalia > Rodentia > Cricetidae > Ondatra > Ondatra zibethicus. The sequence goes on along the minus strand of PVIU01002995.1, from coordinate 23,484 downwards.
GGCCAAGAGTTTGTAATATATAGTGTTGCCTCATTCACAGTTCTAAAATGGGGTTCTCTGTTTCTATTGTTTTAGGTGGTAGAGGACATAGAATACCTTAACTACAACAAAGGGCCTTGGCTTGAACAGGATGACCGTACCTTTCACAACCTGCGGATGTTGTAAGTCACTGGGGGAGCAGGAATGAACAACTCCTTGGAGTACACTGCAGGGATCCGCTACATGCAGTAGAAGTAGACAATATTTACATAGTTAATGCTTCGATTTGTTGTCAACTGCATTAGCCAGTACTGCAGTATTTACCCTTTTCCTTTGCAGACAACTCTGGAATTCTCTAGTGGGTTCAGTATGTAGTTGTTTATTGTTATTAATTCCATGATTATTTTGCTTCTACCCTGTGCAAGGCCTGGTTCTAGTTTGAAAGACTGGCATCAAATAAATTTCTGCTCTCAGCAGAGACACATTTAAGTGGGAGATGGATAGCAAACCAGGGCATGTAACTATTGAATCATAAAGGCCACTCCTAAGTCCTGGAGTGTGAGTGACCAGGGTGTGTAGGCCTTTGCATGAAGAGGCCTGAAGGAAGTAGGATTCAGCCTTATGTGTCTGAAGCTTACCAGGTATCAGAGGGGCCACAAATGGAGAGACTGAGGCAGGGACATGCTAGGGATGGGTTGTAGTCCCACAGTTAAACCAGTGTGAGCAGGCAGAGGAGCCATGGTAGAAGCAGATCAGCTATGGTGAAAGACACTCCTTTCCCATTTAGCCTTCTGTGGCATGTCAGTAGCAGGCTCTCAGAGGTGAGGTGCATGCATGAGGTCTCCCATTCCATCTTCTTTTGAGCCACAGTGCCCTGACTTGTTAGAATCTGCTCCCGTGGACACTTCAGGAGTGATCTCTATGCTCAGCTGACCATGTGGACTTCCAGCCAGTCCTAATCACTGCCCAATCTGTGCTGCTGGCCATCAGTTGGACTCCAGTACAGGATGCTTCCCTGCCACCCAGGTCCTGCACAGGCTTCATGCAGATGTGCACGCAACACAGACTCCTGGTGGAGGTGCTGTTTATTGTTTTATAGCTATTCCTACAAATTCAGGAATGACTTTGTAAAGAAAATATTGCTAATTTTGCTTATATATCAGAATATTTCAGTATTTAGGGTGCCCCTCTTTAAAAGGGTGGCCTTGTGTTTCCTAACTTGGTATCAAACCCCTAGGTCCAAGTGACCATCTCATGATGCCTCTCCAGAGGTTGGAAAGACCAGTCTACACCAGCATTGCTGCCTTACGGTCTGTTAACTTACAGTGACGGGGAACATGGCCTTTGGGGCATGCCTTTATATGAAGTCTTGCCACTGCGCTGATACTGGGCCCAGGGCCTTGTATTTTGGCACAGCAGCTATGGTCCCTTTGACTCTTCCTGGGCTGCCCACACCAGAATGGCTTTGGCGCTCAGGTCTCTCTGTTCAATATCAGAAGTAAATGACTGTGACTGCTTCAGAGGCCCTGCCTGGTGCTGTGATGGGGGTGCCTCCTCAGTGGTGCCGGTGTCCTTGGTCCTTGAGAGTGTGTAGGATGGAACAACTGTGCTTTCTCCACCTGCTAGGTTAAGTGGAGCTATGGTCTCCTGTGTCCAGGACAGAGCCAGCTCACTAACATGCAATTAACAGCCCATTGCCCAGGGGTGATAAGCTCAGTGGTAGAGCACTTGCCTGTGATGCTGTGGCTTCAGTCTCTAGCACAGTTGTGGGGTGGCTGAAGTGGATGTGTGCTTTCTATCACCGGAGCAGCAGTCAAGCAAAAACAGATTCACTTGGGAGGAGGAGTACTGAGTTTACTCATTTATAGCGCGGTGTTTAAGTAGGATTTCTACTTCTAATCAAACTGAAGTGTTAGCTACAAATTACTTTTCTCGTTGGTTGGAATGAACGTTGAAAGCTGAGTAAGGGAGCCACAGCATAGTGTGCACCAGACTGCAGGCTTGGGATAGGGTTGATGTAGCTAGAATGTGGGGCAGGTCACTTGACCCTCTGTGCTTTGCTTTCTTCGTCTGTACAATCTTAGCACTGAAGCAGAACATGAGACTGAACTAGAAAACAAAAGTAAGTGCAGAGTTCACATGCGCTCCAGTCCATAGGCTCCCTGACCCTCAGTGTAGCAGTCTTAGTCAATGAAAGAAACCCTCTTACAGACCCGCACTCTGAAAAAGTCTCTTAAGGAATCTAGGGTATCCTCCATTGAAACACAAGACAAAGGCTCCTGAATTTTCCTGGCCAGGGGCGTGAAACTCCCAGCTCTGCCTGTGGGCCCTGCATGAGTGCTCTGCAACCTGGAGGAGGACCTGCTCGGGATGCACACCACAGTCCAGCAGAGGCTGCAGGCTCGCTGACAGACACAGTGAGAAACAGAAACAATAGGGAGCTTCTGGTACCTCAGAAGCTCAAGTTCTCTGCTGGGTTGTAGTCAGCTGCAAGCTCACTGAGGCTGTTTTTGTTGTAGTAGTTGGTGCCTTGCTGTAAAGGTGGCAAGGTATCAGGAAGATATTCCCCACAGTTTCCACTGCTGGATGCACAAACTGGAAAACGAAAAGAAGCAGATGTCATAAGTAGAAATGTAGTTTGAAAGTCTCCAAAAGGAAAGAAACTTTTCTTCATTAAAGAAAAGACACTTGATATCAGACTATCATGTCATGACTAGGTCAGAGGTGTTCCTTGTGGGGGCTAGGCTATTGCATCTCAGTGTATAACAGATAAAGTGCATCTCATGGTGACAGCTAAAGGGAGAAAGGCTTAGCTCAAGATTTGAAGGTTTGGAACCATGATCGTTTGGCTGTGTGGCTTGGGCTTGTGTCAAAGTAGCACAATATGGTGGCCACATGTGGTAGAATAGGCCCCCCCAGCTCTTGGTGGCCAGTAAACAAAGGGCTGGGTGCTGAAGACCATACAGCCATAGGCTGGTGACTATACCCATGAACACATAGACCTTTGGAGGAGAATATTAAGAATCCAACTGTTACTGGATGGTGGTGACACACGTCTTTAGTCCCAGCACTAGGGAGGCAGAGACAAGCCAATCTTTGAGTTTAAGGCCAGCCTGCTTGAGTTCCAGGATAGTCAGAACTGTTACAAAAAGTATTACTATTACACTGTCTCAAAACTAGCAAACAAACAAAAGAATCTAGCTTTCATGGGTCCCTATTGTAGGGTAGAGAAAAAACCCAGAACCTACCACAGAATAGCTGTAATTTGTTAGTAGCGTGAAGTGCTTAGAGCTGAGTGACCCCAGTGCTGAGCCTTGCTAGTTTATACATCGTTGTATCCCATAGATTGTAGTTACCTTGTGTTCCTTCTGTTAATATTGTTCTTCGGTACTTTGCTTGTATCCTACTTCCTTTTTTTTGTTTTGTTTGCTTTTCCCCATAAACAGGGCTTCTCTCCCTCCCTAGAGTGTAACAGGCTCTCTTGGTGACAGGACACTCTTCTCTGTCTTTGATTCAGCATCTCAGTGACCTCAGCACCTGCTCAGCTGTAGGGACATCTGATTTCCCTTCTCAACTGTGAGCTCTTCAAGTTCTCCTAGCACTCATCTCCTTATGCTGTGTGCTCCTTGATGCTTTGGAAATGTTTGCTGCATGAGTGGTTTGTAATCACTTGAGCTTTTCAGAGGAGCTGTTGTATCATCTACCCTAGGGTTTCCTGCCCCTCTTCTCGTGGTCATCTTCACATCCTCCCTTACTCACTGTGATGTCCATCGGCACGGAGAGGGAGGTCTGGTGTTGCTTTTTCCCTAATCTCATATCTTTGTAAAATTGGATCTACACTTAGTGCCCCTTGTGCATATTTCTTATCTCTCCTACTCACAAGCATGGATTAAGTGGTGGTCCTGCCATGTGCTGCATGTTGTTTACACAACCGTAAGCCATGCTTAGAAGTACAGGAGTGTTTGTTACTATTTCAGAAAGTAACATGTGTGAGCTGTGACTTTTGTACAACTGCATTTTTAAGGAAGGGTAAGCAGCCTGGCTCTTGGGAAAGCAGAGGGTCCAGGACACCAATGGTGAAGAAAGATGAGGCAGTAGGCAGGCTCACCCTAGCAGCAGGGGGCAGCATTAGTTGAGCCTCTCAAGGCTAGGCTCCCAGAAAGAAGACGTACAGATATAGCGAGGTGAAGTAACTGGAGGGCAAAGGCATACCTGCTTGTCTTGGAAAGTTAGAAACAAAGATCAAAGCCAAATCACCTGCGACTCTATTGTCACAGGACCTAAATTTGGCAGCCTAATGGGGGTTTCTGTCAATGAAGAGTGTGTTTATGTATTTTTGAATATTGCCTTATAGTTTATATTTTATTTTAATATCACAAACATGTCCCTATTTTACTAAACATTGAAGTTTTTTTGTTTTTAGTGGCTACCTGTATATGCCATGTCTATCTATTAACTGAGAAATAAATCAGGTTGGCATGCTGTGGTCTGTGTGCCAGATCAACCCAGAGCTGCTCAGATTTGCATATAAGGTAGCAGAAACTGTACAGCCCTCCCAGTGGTGCTGAAATGTGCCAGTGAAACCTGCGCTTAGCTTAAAGCCTCTCACTCACTTACTTACTATCTGGTCCTCAATAGGAAAACCTGCGCTTAGCTTAAAGCCTCTCACTTACTATCTGGTCCTCAATAGGAAAAGCTTATTAACCTCTGGGATAAAGCAGAGCTCATTGACTGCTTATTTGATACTGATCTTTCTAATTATTTTTATTTCTTCATATTTACAACACAATAATGCACATATTGTGCATATTGGTTCCATGTTACTCTCTTAACAGTCATTGATTTTTTTTTTGCAAGATTTTTTTTTTTTTGCAAGTGAATGAATATTTTATCTGTTAAGAAGTACAGTTAAGGAGATGACCCTAGTTAGTAAGGGACCTGAGTTAAGGTTCCAGGCACCCCCATATAAAGCTGGGTGTGGTAGTGCATGCTTGTTTGGGGGCAGGGGATCCCTGGGACTTGCTGACCAGCCAGTCTAGCCAAATCCATTCTGTAAGAGACCCCATCCCAAAAATTCAGATGGAGAGAGTGAGGAAGATTCTGAGTTGCTCTCTGGCCTCTGCACACATAGTGACACACATACACACATGCATTTGCACAAGCACAGCAACGTGAATATGTACACATGTATACATAGTGATAAAATATAATTAAATAGAAATCAAGACCTGCCATTTGTTCCCAAAGAAAAGAATTGCCTTGCAGTGCAGTTTCTAAATCTTAGCTTATGTTCCTCTTGGTTGATCAGTGCCTTTGTGGGCCTCCTTTACCTGATGGTGACTTTTTCAGAGAGTTGGGTATTGTCCTGTTCATTTGCTGCTTTGCTTCCAGCTGTTGGTTTTTGTTTGTTTCATTCTTCCTCCTGCTTCTGAGGTCTCAGCTGCTTTCTGTAGCATCCCAGGAAGATACTCAGACAGCTGTTAGACCCTCTGTCCTAACACAGCCCTGGTACACTCAGGTTCCCTCTAGTACTCCTTTTCCTGCAGCCTATATATTTGATAAGGAACAGTCTTAATTTCATTAGGGAAGATACTTTTAGAATTCCTTTGAGACTTCCTTGGCTCACTTGTGATTTGGGAGTGTGTTGTTGTTGTTGTTGTAGCTGGAGTTTTCCACCTGTCGTTCTTCCCCATCCTAACCCTGTGTGGTCTGCAAACGTCCTGCCTGTTTCTCTTCTTTTCCCTCCATTCAGGTGTTTGCTAGGCTAGCATATCTTATTTATGCCTTGGTGCATGCTCCATTGAGCAGACAGTGTGGGCTCTGCTGCAGGACAGGGAGTGCTAAGTTTGCCTGTTGATGAAGCTGAGGCATGCAGTGGCCGGGTCATCTGTGTCCTCTGTTGGATCTGTCAGTTCTGAAATGGGGTTAAAGCTCAAGCAATGCCAGCTCTCCTGGGTCATTCATTTTTGCCTTGTGATTTGATTCTTGTTGCTAAGAATCTTACATCTTCTAGTTAGATAATGCCCATCTGTATGTGCCTGATATTTTACTTTATTCTGAACTCTGCTCTGTCTGAAGTACTCTATTAAAGACACTTTTGCACTCAGCATAAGCATAGCATCTTTTTCTTCATTCTTTTACTTTAAATTGCCTCAATTTAAAATCATTTTCTTACACAACAAATGGTTGGGTCCTGTTTTTTCATATCATCTGATAGTGGTGTCTTCTATGTTTGGATCTTTTACATTAAAGTGAGCAGTACTATTGAAATCCATTTCTCCATGTTTCATGTTTTCTACTTGTTACGTTGTTTTCTTTTAATCCCCTCTCTGAATTTAACTGATTGTTTTAAATAATTCTACTTATGTATAGTATTTCATACTTTAGAAAAAACCCACATTTTTAGTTCCTGTGTTTTCCTGTCATTCCCAGCTCTTCCGTGTCGACTGCTGTTCTACAGGAGGGCAGGTGGCTGACAGCAGGAAGCACCCTCTGTCCCTAACAGCATTGCTGGCATTATTCCACTCTCCTGCAAGCTATAACCTCTTAGGATATTGTAACTCATTCTAAGAAAAGTGCAGTTAGCCTGCTCTAGCCACAACAGCAGCCAAGTTATTTTTTTTTAAATTGTGACTGTGCTAAGTATGTAGAGACGTTTCTGTCTCGTATTCTTTAAGCATTGTGGTGTGACAGCTGTGTTCATAGTGGGGGTTACTGAAAGTGTATGGCAGGAAACATGGAGGCTGTATGACAATACTGTGCTTTTTATGCCCTTAGAGTTTGCTGGCCACAGGGTCCCTAGAAACATCCCTGTGGATACCATGGGGTGCCTATGACTGCTTGAAATGGTGTGTGTGTATGTGTGTGTGTGTGTGTGTGTGTGTGAGAGAGAGAGAGAGAGAGAGAGAGAGAGAGAGAGAGAGAGAGAGACTGATAGGATACCCTCCTGATAGTCCAGCAATGGACTGGAGAGACTGAGAATCTGGTAGGTGTTCAGTCCATGAGACTGCATTTCTCTGTAGTCCCAATCTGGTGTTGAAGGCCTGGAGGATTCCTAGAGTCTTCAGTATACATTAGAATCCCAAAGAAGTTGCTTCTAATATTGGTACATGAATGCTCCAGCAACAGGATAGATGAACTTGCTAACAAGAGTGAGGATAAGCAGGTGGGAAGCAGTTTCCTCCTTCTGTAGCCCTGACCACCCAGCCAAACCATTGTCTACAAGCCCATTAATCAACACAGCTGGCTACTTCTCCTTCCAAGTAAAATGTTGAACCGTGTATGCTACCCATAGTTTTGCCCACTATGAAGATTCCCTTCAGGGTCCTACAGAAGTTAGTGTATGCTTTGTATCAGCATTCAGTGTATGGTACTGCTTCTCCTATAGACAGAATTAATGAATCTAGGTATTGGGGTGGAAGTAGGAATGGTTCTATTCAGTGTCACCCCTAGTGATCTGGTAGGAAAAAATTTGCTTCCTGGTTTTATGACCTTTGCCCTTCTGTCCTAGAAGTTTGGGTACTAGGTAGTGGGCAGTTGCTGTGAAGAACTTGACCGTGTGTTTTGTTTGCTTGTTTATTTTGTTTTGAGGAATGTGGAAGGCTTTGGTGCTTTGGACTAGAAATGCAGTTGAATTTTGTAAGTAGAACTTAATGGATTGTTCTAGTAGGAACTTGGAAGTCAGTGGCATTCTGGGGGTAATGCAGACAGTAGAGGGCTCATGGGGTTCAGAGGAAGCAAGGACTTGACCAACAACTAGGCTGTTCTATCTTAGCAAAGAATCTGGCTACCTTCTGCCCTCATTCTGAGAACTTGCCTGAAGTTAAGTAATGGACTAATCTCTTTGGCAAAGGAAATTTCAAGACAATATAACATTGAGTCTTTGGTATGGTGTTGATATTTGGTATTGATAACCCATGTATAGTTGAAAAGAGCAATTGGAGCAGAAAGAAATAAAACATACACAGTTTGGAGGAAAAAAGCTCTAGGAAGTTTAATCTTTACAACCAAAGCATATAAACAAGGCATCTCTTTCAAGAGAGACTTTATTTAAAGAGATTAGCACAGTAAAAGAGAATCCACTTGTTCTACTTTGGAGGAATAAGATGCCCAAAAGACAAGACCCCACCCAGCTAAGCTTCCATCTTACAAGGAAGCCTGGTGTCTTCTCTAGAAAGCTTCAACATACCAGTGTGGTTTAAGGAAAGGAAGGGCCATCCCAAGCTGACAGCTGACCTTGGCAGTGTTACCTACATGGCATGGGCTCTTGAGGCATAAAATATGCAAGGATTGAGGGGTCAGGGATTCTTCTTCCATGGTTCAGAGAGCTGCAAGTCCAGGCAGCATATGGCAGGGAAGTCCCTGCAAGAAGGCTGGCCCTAAGATGGCAGGAGACCATGCAAGATTATTGAATGAAGCTGAGAATGTAAAATCTGATTTGCAGTGAAGACCTCAAATGTTAGAGGTTCCAGAGCCATAGGATGTCTGTCAGGAAGAGCTATATAAAGGAATAGAACCAGCTCAAGGAATATATGTGTGTTGGAGGCAGCAAAGCTAGAGGGGCAGAGCCATCTAAGCCATTGGAGACTAAAGTCCTAGACAACTGATATGGAGCTATAGGATCCTGAGTTTGTCCTGAGAGGTTTCCATCTTGCTGTGGTCAAATATTTTCTCATATGCTCCCATTCCTCTCTTTTGGAATGGAAATGTATATTCTGTGCCATTGTATGCTGTTGGGAGGGTGTGATTTGCTTTTTGATTTTACAAGAGTCACAGTTAAAATATTGTCATGAGTATTAAAAGAGACTATACTTTTAAACTGTTAAAACTGAAGGACTTTTGGGACTTTTAAAATAGAATAAATGTATTTTGGGTTATGATATGAGGAGAGCCTGTTGGGACCAGGGAGTGGAATGTGATTTGAATGAGAACTGTCTCAGTAGACTCATGTATTTGAACACTTAGTACCCAGTTGGTGGTACTGTTCGGTGAGGTTGAGGAACCTTTAGGAGTCAGAGCCTTGCTGGAGTAGGCACATCACTGAGAGTTCAGAACCTCACCCCACTTCCACTTTGCTCTCTAATGCTTGTTAGTGCTTGAAGGTGTTATCTGTTAGGTCCCTGTTCCAGCTGACTTCCGCCATGCCTTCCCCACTGTATGGACTTGCCCTCTGGAACCCTAACCAAGATAAACTCTCAAGTTGCTTTTGGTGGTGGTTTTTATTCACAGTTTCAAAAAAGTAACTGAAGCACCCCTCTTTTTAAAAAGATTGTTGTTGGCTTTGTTGTCTGTTCCTTGTATATGTGTTGTGCACATTGTACATATATGTTGGTAAGTTTACCTTTGTGACACCTACTTTATAGTTCTAACCTTGCTTGGCAAGTCCTCCTTACTGTATCACTGTCTGACCTTCAGTTCTGAAATCCTGTTTGCTACCATGTGGTAGTGCCATCAGGAGGGCATGCAGGAAAGTTCTCTCTACTCGTGGAACCCCTGCTTTTCAAGTGAGGAGAGCCAGCTCAGGGAGCTTGGCCTGTTAAGGCCATGTGACTGCAGTCCGTATGAGGGCTGGGGAAAGGAAAGGTCTGGTGCTTGAAACTCTGAGAATTGGAGCTGCTGTTGTGCTCTGAGCCCATGGCCTCCTTGCCCTGCTCTGTCCGTGCCTGTGTCTGAGGTTGTAGTACTACCTTGGACCTCTGTCTTTCTCCCTCACTGCACTCCACTGTGCTTTCCTGCTTGTCCCTCTTACTCTCCGCCATGCTGGTTTGATGTCCCCATGTTGGATCTCTGCTTTTGGTCAATTACTAATTGCTCTTAACCATTTCCTATACTCCAGAGTGCAGCTTGTTTGTTAAGAGACTTCCTGTTTCCCCTTTAGGAAGAATGCTCCCAAGTACTGACAGTCTGTTCTTGGATTAGCTCAGGAACTGTGGCCTCTGTCCTGGTCCAGTACTGGTAATTATCTGAATCCCAGTGTTCTTCATCTCGTCACAGCCCGCGCAGTCACCTTGTCACCTTCCCAGCACCTCCTGTTAATGCTGTGGGTCTGTCACACAAATTTCTGTGGTTCTTGGTTGTTAGGATCAGTCACTGCTGGGCAGAGTGTGTGAGCTAGCACATAGGAACAGAGCTCTGTCTAAGATCCGGGCAGACTTGTGTTGACTGGGGTGTGTGTCTGGCTTTTGACCTCCCACAGATAATACCATGTCATTTTCTAAAAGTGATCTGAAACACGTGTTGATCTGATCCATGCTTAAAAATCATAATTTTGGTAATTACTTAGTTATATGGTTATCAGGGTATAGAGCTGTGTCCTGTAATTTTTGCAGAGTTTGTGAGTTACAACGTCCAGTTGATTGCTTTCATTCCATTTACTATGGCTTTATCCTTTCCCTGTCTTGTGTCCTCTCCTCAGTTTCATAACAGTTTCCAATGGTAATTGCGTTGATTTTAATTTCTTGAGTGAAAATTATGATCTATTTTCTAAGACAATTACTGTAAACATGCCACTTGCCAGTTATAATAATTTGGTTCAGAACTTGACCAAATTATTGCTTCAAAGCATTCCCATTTAATTTCAGTTATATTTGTCGGTGCACTCACCCCTGCCCAACCTCCCAGCTTCCACAGAGCACCACTGCTGCCCAGGGGCTCACTGTGGCTGCTGGGAGCCCATTTCTAAACAGAAATCTAGAAGTCTGGAGACAGATGGAAGCTGTTCATGTAGTTTCAGGCAGAGCTATGGTTCAGGAGGACGCAAAAACAGGCTGTGAAAGGTGGGAGAAACGGGTACATTGTGCTGATGGAGAAATCTTTAGTCATAAAACCTCAATTGCCACCTTACTCTTTTCTGTCTTCTTGCCTCAACCCTCTGTTCAACGCTGTCCACATAGCACTGTGTCACCACATCATAGCCGGACACTGGTGTGGTGGCTGCATTGTTCTCAGCTTGGCTTCCCCCTGCAGAGCTGAACCGAGAGTTCTGTGAGCAGAGCTCTCCTTAGCTGCTCCTCATGTTCTCAGTTGTAAAGGCTTCCTAGTGCCTGTCTCTTTAATTACCTCTGATCAAGGGTGCTCTCTCTAGCCCACCTGAGAAGTAGTTCTGGAGATGTGCTGTGTGCTTCTCCCCATTTCTGTGACTCTGCTAAGAGTTGGACTTTTCCAGATTTAAATAAGGCGCAAAATAGAGCAGCAGGTTACTTTTACAACCTTCTAACTTTTTCTGGGGCATGTGTAAATTGTAATTTTGTCAGATTAAACATAGATGGCACTGTTGCTCTGACTATTTCGTAGACTCCCAGGACATAGTCCTTTTTTTTTTTTCTTTCAACATTTTCTAAGGATTTTTAGCTATAGAGAAAACCAGATACCACCCTACTACTTTGATATTTGTTAACATTTACCGTGTACTTTGTTTTAGTTGAAATATTTTGTTACCACTTCAACAAAATTAGATGGTAGCAGGTACAAAATAATTCTGTGTGTTGCAGTAGAGCACTGTGTGCTCATACATTGCTGGAATAGTGTCATGTAAAGAGTGTGTGACAAAGTTGTCGGCTTGTAGCTCCGGAGAGGGCGTTCTAGAAGGCGATGCTGACAGTGGGCTTTGGCCCTGTAGAATTTTATCTAACAGCTAAACAAAACAAGCTTACAGAACACAGCTACTTAGGTCCTTTACAGACTTCACTATTTGCATGCTAGGATTGTTTTTAAATGATGTTTTCTTATTTTCTGACAGTTAAACCAATTGGATATGAAAGCTAAGAAACGCAACATTAATCTTTGACTTTGTCGAATATGGCCATTTACCTAAACAAGTACAAACTGCATGGGAGGATAGGCAGGAAGGGCAACCTGGACAGCTGCTGTATGGGGTGGGATTTAAGCCCCTTTGTGCTAGGACACAAGCTTTTGCTGCTACCCACAAAGCTCACTCTGCCACAGCCCTAGTTTCCCTGTGGATTCTTAGGGAAGCATGACCCATGGACCCATGTGCATTGGGTTGTTCTAGTCTTCTGGGGTCCTGCTTGTCTGCAGGTTTGCATAGTGAGCCTGAATGCTCCTTACAAGGTCCAGCCACCAGGAGCCAGATAGAGTATTGAATCTCCACTTAGAAATTGCAGAGAAGAAACGCCTCTCTTGCCTTTACAACTTAGGTGTGGCTGAGTATCTGTTGAAAATCATCACTTTGCTCCTTGAGCCTGCAAGAGAAGCTCTAGTGCCTTCCAGCTGTCTCATCAGTAGCCCAGGTCGGACTCAGACTTATGGCTTTCTCTTACCGTGGCTTCCCAAGTACAAGAAGTTCAAGCATTCAAGGATTTAAGCCTGTATGACTAAGCCCAGCTTTTATGTTTCTTTCTTAAGGAAAAAAAAAAAAATATATATATATATATATATATATATATACATGTTTGTCCTTTCAAGCACAGTAGTTATTTTGAGACCAGCTTCAAAGTGAGTGAGCTGTAACAACAGTATAAACATTGTCGTATCAGCAGGGTAAAAGGTAAAGCAAGGAGAGAAGCCCACAGTTGGTGTCACTAGTACCCAGTGAGGCTGACCATGGATAGGTATGGCCCACCTCCTCTAGTGGTATTAATGTTGCCTGTTTTTAGTGAGGGCGTGTGTGTATAGTTTAGTGACCTACCATCTTCTGGTCCCTTTCTCCCTGCTCTTGTCTGTGAAGGACACATTGACTCTGTTTTCCCATTTCCCAAACTCTGAAGGTTCAGTGCTTCACAGAGCTCCCTCAGTTCTGGAGATGTTTCAGCAGAGTGCCACACAGCCCCGATGATTTGAGGGAGGTGGTGTTTTGAAGACACCTGCTTCTGAACAGCATTTATCTTAGGCTTTTTGTCGGTGTTTTTTTGTTTTTGTTTTTTTTCGAGACAGGGTTTCTCTGTGGCTTTGGAGCCTGTCCTGGAACTAGCTCTTGTAGACTAGGCTGGCCTCAAACTCACAGAGATCTGCCTGCCTCTGCCTCCCGAGTGCTGGGATTAAAGGCGTGTTCCACCACCGCCCGGCTGTGCATTGGTGTTTTGCCTGCATGTATGTCTGTGTGAGGGTACCAGATCCCCTAGAACAGGAGTTACAGACAATTGTGAGCTGCTTTGTGGGTGCTAGGAATTGAACCCAGGTCCTCTGGAAGAGTAGCCAGTGCTCTTAACCACTGACCCATCTCTCCAGCTCCTATCTTAGGGTTCTTTGTTTTTTGTTGTTTTTTTTTTTTTAATATGGATACTTCAAGAGTCAAAGATAATAGTTTCCTAATGGTGCTTATTTTGATGGCTTGTTGTAATTCATGTTTGTCTTTTCAGGGTTCAGGATAAGATGGATGTGCTGAATTACACTACTATTCCTGTCTACCTCCCGGAAATCACGATTGGAGCTCACCAGGGTTCCCGAATCTACAACAGCTTCAGAGAGGTGAGCCCTAGCTATGGGGGCAGAATCTGGGGTGTTGTGGCCACTAAGCCACCTCTGTGAAGAACAGATCTACTGCTGTCCCCCTCAATTTGTCATAAAACAGTGCGTCCTCATACACCAGACCCAGTACCGTTTCAGGTGCATTATCTTGATGGATACATGTCCTCCATTCTTTAGCTGGTGTCTCCAGTTCTCCATGGCTCTATCTGATGTCACCTTATTCTTCACAGTGTGTCTCTAAGTCTTAAGACTTACATTTCTACAGTGTCCTCCAACCAAGTGCTGCAAAGCAGCAAGGGTGGCAGAAAAGACAGTGGAGGCGGCAGCTACCACTCCAATCCTGTCTTCCTCCAATTTACACTCTTCTTCACGAGTCATTTGTTCTCCATTGGTGTGGGGTCATTTCCAGCCCTTCAGCCAGGATCAGAGACTTAGCAGGAATAGCAGCCTGCACCAAGCAGCATCATGGAATGGAAAGAGCGATCCTCTGTCATGATCTGCTGTAGCTTGCTCTTTATTAAAAAGTGTGAGGTCGCTGCACTGAAGTGGCATTGAGGGGACATGTGTGAGTCCGCCTCCCTGTGAGAGGTGTGTGTGCTGCCGCCTACGCAGCGTAGACTACAGAGCACCAGACGCGTTGATCAAGGGTTCCACTGGGGCCACTTTTATTTCGTTTTTCTTTTTGTTTCCCTTTCCTGAAGTATTCAGTGTTTTCTTTTAAGCAAGTATTTTGGGCCTGTTTGAAAATAATTTTATTCACTGTAGAAATATGGGAACACAGCCATAAAGACCCCCGCCAGGCACCATCCATTCATGTTGCTGCTGCTCTTACTGCAAGATGAAAGCAAGCAGTTGTGTGTCTCTTCCTGAGTGCACTGTGAAGACTGTGGCTTCCTCAAACAAGGCTGTGGTGGCTCCTTGCTGTGCATGGTCTGGGTCTGGACTGACGACATCTTAACCTCAGTGGACTCAGCTGCTCCCTATGGACTCCATGTCCAGACTCCTTGCCTCCCTCTGCCGTGTAGAAGCAGCCTCATTCAGGCCCTTCTTGCCCACTGTGTACTGTAGCAAGAGGGTCTGCAGTATTGCTGGCCCTGCCTCCTCTGTGCTGTCAGCTTTGACCTCATGGGCAGAGTGGATGTGCTGGTGACTAGGTGGTTAGTGCTGTCCCTTGTGCCTTTAGTAATGGACTGTTCCGCTGAGTGCTGCTGCGGCGCCTCCCTGTCGTCAGCAAGTGTTTGCATAGCACAGCCTTTTTGTCAGCCGCTTTAGTTCCATGAAGGTATTAAAAACCTCTTGTTATTGTCAATATTTGGAATATTTATCCAGTCACAGTGGAAGGAAGATGGGTTTAGCTGGGCTCTTTCACAGTGTTCTCTGGTCTGGCATAGGTTTGCTCTCTGTTTATCTTACCTTCTTCTCTGGCTTCATTTATTCCCCTCTGCGTGCTGTAATTAGCTAGTAATCACTGGTAATTAAAGTGGTCAGAATTGACATATTTGAGTCTAATATCAGTAGTTTTCCAGTTGGAGACCGTAGGAAGTCACAGATTGCATTGAGCCCCATTTGCCTAACTCCTCCTGTGACCTGTTGTGATTGTGTGTCTTAATTCTCTGTACATTTTAAGTCCCTCAAGACATTATCGACTCAAGATAGGTCTGCACCACCCACCACTTAACCCTGCTGTGGCTCACATCCTTTCGTGGCTCTGCTTCTGCTTAGGATCATTCCTCCTGGAGGAATTCTATGTTGTAGCGAATTGAAATGATATTTATTTGATCTTCATTTATCTTTTATTATTGTATTTTTAAATTTGTTTGGGGGATACTTCAAACTTTTAAAAATGGTAAGAGGAACTGAAGAGATGGTTCAGCAATTAGAGCAGAGGACCTGGCTTCTGTTCTTAGCCCCGGCAGTAACTAATAACTCTAGAACTCTGGTTACAGAGGATTCTGCACCTATTCCGTGTGTCCACTGGCACATGGTAATCCTTAGCTATGCAGTAAATTGAAGGCCACCTGAAAAAAAAAGTACCTAATAATAGAAAAAAATAACCTTCTCTTGCAATCTGAGATCACTGTAATGCCCTTTTATAATCCTATATCATCAAACTCATTGAACACTGTTGTTCTTACTCATTGCATGGTCTCTGCACCTTTTCTTTAGGGTGCATGCTCATGCATTAGGAATACCACTTCTCGGATTGCTAGGCCTGCTAGATCACACCCCAACCTGGACTGTGGGATTGTGTTCTCTTGAGTCTTCTAGTCGACTGTAATGACCATTAAGATTGGGACACTCAGCCAGGCAGTGGTGGCGTGTGCCTTTAATCCCAGCACTTGGGAGGCAGAGGCAGGCAGATCTATGTGAGCTCAAGGCCAGCCTGGTCTACAGAGCTAGTGCCAGGACAGGCTCCAGAGCTACATAGACAAACCCTGTCTCAAAAAACAAAAACAAAACATAAAAAAAGATTGGGACACTCCACTTGAAGATGGCATTCTAATGAACAAGATGCCACAAGGCCCCACTGTACCTGGCAGTCTACACGAGAGAGGATTCACATGCAGCTGCTAACCGTGTACCAGTTGAGGGATGTCAGTGACCCCAGAGACCCAGGATGGGTGAGGTTACATCCTCGCATTTGGATTTCCTCGATATTTAAGAACTTGATACTTCGGGGGCTGGAGAGATGGCTCAGTGGTAAAGAGCACTGGCTGCTCTTCCAGAGGTCCTGAGTTCAATTCCCAGCAACCACGTGGTGGCTCACGGTCATCTGTAATGAGATCTGGTGCCCTCTTCTGGCGTGTGGGTATACATGGAGGCAAGATGTTGTATACATAATAAATAAATAAATCTTTAAAAAAAAAAAGAACTTGATACTTCAAAACATTTGGAGACTACAGGTTGCTTAGCTGTTGAATATCCCTTAGTCTGGTTTATTTGCTGTTTCTTCATGAGTAGTCAGGCCCTAGTTCTGTTGTGGAGGGAATGTCAAAGAACTCATTGTAACTTCCTAGGCAGTAAGTGATTCGTTGGCCCTGTCACTGCTTATATTTCCTTCTATCGTTTGATTAAATATGATGTAACTCTTCATTCTTCATGATCAGGAGTCATTGTGGGTATTTCGGACAGCAGGCATGTTCTCTTGTAAGAGTCTTACCTACTTAGTTGCTAATGTGATGGGTTCCTTATGTGTTTTTGTTTTGTTTTTTTGAGACAGGATTTTGCTGTAGCTTTGGAGCCTGTCCTGGAACTCGCTCTGTAGACCAGGCTGTCCTCGAACTCACAGAGATCTGCCTGCCTCTGCCTCCCAAGTGCTGGGATTAAAGGCGTGCGCCACCACTGCCTGGCCTGGTTTCCTAATTGTAGTTCTTTTTCTGTCACCCCTTCCACATCCTCAGTATCTGCTGTGAGGAAATACTCTCCCTGTATGCGATTTTTTGTGTTTATCTGTGTGTGTTGAAAGTCATGAGTTCATGCTGTCAGGGTCCCACTACTTCTACAGGGCTGTGTGGTGGTGACAGCTCAGCCTTTCTCACACTCTCCCTGTTGGCACTTATAGGACTGACACTGTGAGCGGCCTTGTCTGCTCCCCTGTTGGCCTATTACAGTTACCATGGTTTGCTTCAAACCCTACCAATGTCTGTCACCCCAACTTTCAAGGAGTCACAAGCCATATTCCGCTTTAGTTTAAACTTGGAAGGGAGACTGCCTTCGTTCTTGTGTAATAATTTGTTTGGGGCAGAGAATTCTGAATTGCCAGCTTGTTTTCTTTCATCCAGTACAGACTTGAGCATCTTAGGATTCTGGCTCTGTGTTCTAAAGAGCGGCTTGCTATTTCTATGTCATGGTTCTTATTTCTCTACAGGGTCTGTTTTTTGTCTGCTTGCTGATGTGGTCTTGAGCTTTGCCAAGGGTATGTGTACCTGGGGCCAGACCATGTGCCTTTGTCCCTTTAGCTGGTCTCCAGGGACAAAGAGTCAGTGCTGGCTCTCTGCTCTCTTCAGGCTCCCAAAGGCTGTAGTCTCACTGTGCTCTGTGCGCTGTCTTCTTACAGCTTTTCTCAGTGTGTTTCAGCCCACACATGTTCATCTGCCATCTTCCAAGTATTGATCGATCGTCTTTCCTGCCCTTTAATCTGCTGTTATTATTATTATTGAGCTTTTAATTTTAATCATTGTCTTTTTTGTTGTTTCTAGAGTTTACACTTTCAACTTTGCAAAATTAGTTTTGCTATACAAATTTTTGAAACAGTCTCAAATAAAGTAATCTGATGACTGCAGTGTCTGTCATAGGGTCTGCTTTACGGCCAGCCTCACTGCTGTTGTTTGATCTTTTTGTCTCTGCAGCCTGGCAGGTGTTGTCTCACGTCTTCTCTCACTGTGGCTGTTCCTTGTCCCTTTTGTTTGTATTTGAGTAAGAATGTAAAGATAGTTTTAGACTTTGACAGTGCTACTCACCCACAAGGAGATGCACTACACAGTCAATCTGGTCAGCAGTAAAGTGAAGGCAGACCACCAGAATTCATTCTAAGGCCACACAGATGGCTGGCTGTGTGTGCTGGGTTCCCTGGGCTGATGCATTTGCAGTTAGAGCATGTTTAGCAGGGTTGCTTCTTGTCAGTTTCATCCCTTCTGTGTGTGCTGCTGCTGCTGCTGGAAAGTTGAGGAGACTCCAGGAGACTGATGTGCTGACTGTAAGCCACCCTGCTCTTTGTCCTGACACCCTGAAACACAGCCCCTGCCTGCCTAATTCCCTGTGAGTGGAGGACTTATTCACCATCCCTCTCTGCTTGTAGGGAGGTCAGAGTTGGTCTGAGCCAGCTAGTTGTGTGGTGAGCTTGACACTCACTGTCACTGTGCTCTTATAGCTTTCTGCAGAAGTTCTGTTGGGTGGCATCTTATCAACTTTATATAGGCTTTGGGGAGAGGGAATATCAATTGAAAAAATGCCCCTACCAAATTGGTCTTTGGGCAGGCCTGTGAACATTTTTTTGATTGATGATTAATATGGAAAGGCCCAGCTCACAATGGGTGGTACTACCCCTGGGCAGATGGTCCTAGATAGTATAAGGAATTAGGCTAATCAAGTCATGTGGAACAAACAAGCCAGTAAGCAGCACTCCTCTATTTCCTGTGCCTCAGTTCCTACCCCTAGGGTCCTACCTTGAGTTCCTGCCCCAACTTCCTGGGAAAGGAACTATATAAGATGAAATAAGCTCTTTGCTCCCCAAGTTGCTTTTGGTCATGGTGTTTTATCACAGCAATATACCTAAGACAATATACTGAGACAAATACTGAATAACAAAAAGAGTCTATGGCATTGAACATGTGAATTTAATTAAATGTTAGAAATGTTTAAGATTTTAAACAAATAATTGGAAAATCTATTTTTTTTGTTTCTGGGTATTTTTAAAAATAAGTTAGTTTTTAAAAGACAACAGATAGATATAATATGTAATGTTATATATAATATAATGTGATAACATATATTATATGATATTACATATATATCTTTTATATGCTTGTGTTTGTGTGTGGGATGTGTGTGTGTGTGTGATGGCTGTGATGTCACCAGCTTTCAAGAGATACAAGGCATGGACACTGGGTGTCAACTGAAGTCTCATCCAGGTCTCCTCAGCATTTCACTCTGTTCTTCTGTGCCAGGACTACTTCTGCCACCCAGACTTCATGGCCCAGACTCCAGTTCTCTGCAGGCTCCTCTTAGCAGTGATGCATGTGCCCCTTGTCCTCAGTCACAGTTTAAGGAACCTGCAGTGCAGTCTCAGGTGGACACTGGTGCGGTGAATGACCAGTATGGCCATATGTTGACCTTTATCGCCCCATGTCTTTCCTCTGAAGGGTTGCTCTGTCTCTGTACTGTGTGTTCCTCAAGCTTCCTCTTTGGTGACTGAAAACTGTGTAACCCTTTAGAGGAATGTTGGTTTGTTTGTGTGTTTGTCTTTTAAGAAAACTAAGTTGCTTTCATTAAAAATGATGGGTTGAAATGAAGCATGGTAATAATAACGACTTTCTTCTTAGAGTCAGAATTTTCTTTGCTATTAAAGACATTAACAGTTATCACAAAGTTTCCCTCTGGAAATTGCATTATGGATGAGTCAGAGATGAATGCATGAAGGCCCTCTGTCTGTTTCCCACCTAGCTATTGACAGTCTGGGAATCTGTAGCTTTCACGAAGGCACTTCTCTGGCAGCGGAACTGTCTTCCAGCCACTGCTAAAACCTCAAACAATTCTGACTTAGTGCTTTGCTTACACTGCACTGGCAAGCACTACGGTCATTGCTGTCAGGGAGCCAGCACTGCCTCACCCCACTCCCAGGAAGCATAGATAGTGAGTCCAGCTAAGCACTTGAGACTACAGTGTTAAGACACTTCATGTCATGAGGAGGGAGGCTAGTGAAAAGGAGCAAACTGGCTGGGTATAAAGAGGTATAGGAGCTGTGCACCTTGGTACTGTGGGAAGGTCAAGGAGGTATAGTCAGACTTTTCTTTGGGCCACCAGTTCACAAATAATCACACAGAGACTTATTATTATGAATGCTGGTTAATAGCTTAGGCTTGTTCCTAACTAGCTCTTATATCTTAAAGTAACCCACTATATTTATCTACATTCTATCATGTGGCATCACCTCTCTTCCATCTTGCACCCCTGTTTCCTCTCCATGTCTCCTGGCATCCCCTGTGCCTAGAGCCCTCCTCCTCTTCCATTCTTTCCCAGAAATCCCCCTTATACCTCCTGGCTAGCTATTGGCCATTCAAATTTTATTACACCAATCACCTTCACACAGTGTATAAATATCCCACGACAAGGAAGGAAGCTCAGGGTTTTGCTTTTATGACTGTGGGGTCTCAGGTGAACCTTGAGGAAAAGTGTCAGGAGAGTGGGGACTGGCTAGCCAGTATTTTCTGAGTTTGTTACTTGATTTTTGTTACTAAAAACCAAACTTTTTGTGAATTGATAGGCAAAGAGTAAGTGAGAAGAAGTTCAAAAGATGGGGGCAGAAGACAGAACGAGGACTAGAACAGGGGGCTCAGGCCACAATACACAGAGGCCCAGCTGTTCCACTGGGGCCATGCTTGGGACTGTCCCTGCTCATTTCGGAAAACTTAGTTGGTTTTTTGTTTGTTTTTGGTTTTGTTTTTCTTCTTTGTAGTGGCAGCAAGACACTTGATAAAAACAACATTAGGGAAGAATCACTTATTTTCCTGAGAGTTTCATGGGTGGCAGTCTATCCTGGCAAGGAAGACAAGGTGGGGAACAACAACTAATATAGCAGTTAAGAAGCTGAAGAAGAAGCCACATTCCCAAGGATTTGTCCATGGTAGTCACTTCTTCCAGCTGGGCCCCAACTCCTACTTTCCACCACCACCCAGACATCTTGTCATACTATGTATCTATCCAGAGATCAGTCCACTCATGGATCAGAGCCATCATGCTCCTTGTTTTCAGAGGAAAACATAGAGGCACACCAGGGTGTACTTTACTGTCTTCTAGGTCATTCCCAATTCATATTAATTATCACAAGTCTGTCCTCGCTGACTTGGCACCCAAAGGTAGCTCTAAACATACAATATACCCCTGCCTCCCACCTGCACGTGTGTTTACCAGTACTTCCTTCATCCACTTAACTCATAATGATGTCACAGGTCTGGCTGTGAAGAGCTGGGAGTTATCTCTATATACATGGCTTTGGCACACAAAGCAGTTTATCCCTAGAAAAGTCCAGCATCTCTGTTAGCAGCTGCCTTCAAAGGGGCCTTGTCAGGTGGTGTAGATCTCACTGATTTTAACACCGTGGTATGTGGGACCATGGGTGTGGAACTGTCACCATTGGGTAGGCACCTGAAAACAGCAACTTCCAGAATCTATAAGTAGCCAGTAGTTCAACAGGGACAGGAGGGTCCCATAAGTCCCTCCCTGATCTATGGTTGACTGTTGACACTGACCCTCATATAGGTGCAGCACAGGCAACCACAACTGCTGTGAGATCCTGTGTTCAGTGGCATGTTGTGCCCTGAAGATAGCATTGTGCAGCATTTTTCCTTTCTTCCCACTTCTATATTCCTTCTTTCCCTCTGCCATGATGTTGTCTAACTAAGGGAAGGTCTATAAAGGGATGAGCACTTGGCTGTCACTTATTCTTAGCCCCTTGAGCAGTCATGAGTCTCTGCATTCACTGGTATTCACTCACAGAGAAGATTCTCTGATTGAGTCAAGTAGCATTTATCTATGAGTATAATCTTAAGTATTTAGAAGGTAGGTTGGTGTCGTGTCAGACAACAGTGGTAAGTTCCCCCTAAGAACCATGGTTTCCCAACCATGAGTTTGAGAGCAAAGGTTTATCATACCAGACATGTATTCCCTGCTGTGGAGCAGGCTTCAAATCTAATCCAAGAGCTGTTAGTTACTCATATTAGTAATGCCACTATTGCATTTGTAGACGCATCTTGTCTCTCAAGTTGGCTTTATATTTTGTAGGGTTCACACCTGGGTAAAACCACTAAGGCCTTTTCTCACCCTTTAGTATAGCACTTCCAGTACTGGGAGAGTCGTCTGGCACGGAAGAAACAGTTGGTTGGGTTCCAGTTTGATTTCTATGTATTTTGAAACCGAGGTACATGGTGTCTTATCATTTAGTTCTGGTGGGTATCTGTTGTGGAAATAATGCTTTACACTGTGTGAAGATGTGTGTCACTGTGATTGGTTTAATAAAGAACTGAATGGCCAATAGCTAGGCAGGAGGTATAGGCAAAACTTCTGGACAGAGCGAGCTCTGGGAAGGAGAAAGGCAGAGTTAATAGCCAGACACAGAGGAATCAAGATGGGCAGTACAGAATAAAGGTAACCAAGCCATGTAAAAGAGTGAGGGTTTTAAAATATGGGTTAAGTTATAAGAACTAGTTAGGTACAAGCACAAGCTAAGGCTGAGCGTTCATAATTAATAAAAAGTCTCCATGTGGTTATTTGGGAACTGGCAAGTGGGACAGAAAAAGACTGGTACAGTTAACCAAGAAGAATACTGAGAACCTGTATTGGGGCTTCTGTGACCAGTAACTTATAAGGAAAGATTTTGCATCTGGTACTGGGACTTTTGTTCAGGCAGCCTATGGAATAGTAGAAAATATCTGGCAGCTGTGCATCTGCCAGAGGACAAAATTTAGGTTGTGCAAAGAACTAAGAACAAACCTAAAACTTCAAGAAAATAGTTCAATTTAAAAGTGGGCCTTGGAAATGAATAGAGAATTCTCAAAATAAGAAATAATAATAGCTAATAAATACTTTAGAAGGTAGTCAACATAATTTAGCCATTGGGGAAATACAAACTGAAACAACTTTGAAATTCCATCTCACCCCAGTCAGAATGGCTGTTATCCAGAAGTCAGATGTCAGCAGATGCTGTTGAGGTTGTGGGGAACAAAGCACTCTTAGTCACTGTTAGTGGGAGTGTGAGTTGGTGCATCACTATGGAAATCAGTGTGGAGGGTCCACAAAAAGCAACACATGGACCTACCATATGACCCAACTATACCACCCTGTGTATAGACCCTATTATATCCTGCTGTAGAGACCCTGGCCCATCAATGTTCATTGCTGTTCTTGTCACAATGGCCAGAAAATTAATCAGCCTGTATATTTGTCAACAGATGAATGGCTTTAAAAAAAAAAGAGAGATGTGGTATATACAAAATGGAACTGTACTTAGCTGTAAAGAAAAATGAAATTTTCAAGTACATGGATAAAATTAGTTTTTTAAAGATTTATTTATTTATTATGTATACAACATTCCTTCCATGTGTGCCTACAGGCCAGAAGAGGGCACCAGATCTCATTATAGATGGCTGTGAGCCACCATGTGGTTGCTGGGAATTAAACTCAGGACCTCTGAAAGAGCAGCCAGTGCTCTTAACTACTGAGCCATCTCTCCAGCCCCAGAAAAATATATATATGTAAAATCTCCCAAGTGAGATGAGCCAGGGCCAAAAGATAAACACCACACGCTCTCTCTCATACACCACACGCTCTCTCTCATACACCACACGCTCTCTCTCATACACCACA